>JAODUO010004814.1:0-22276 GCA_025642075.2 Ridgeia piscesae
GGGTATTTATGTTTATTGGCTTTCCGGTGATATATTGTTTGTTTCTCTAGCTTTATTAATAGCAGAGTTACAGGCATTACTCTAGCGGTCAGTATGCAAATCGGGTCAAAGTTCAGTGACCTATATCTTCAATGATACTTGACCTAGATTTTTATTTAATTTTTTATTTTGATTACTCATGTGAACCAACAACTGTACTAAATTTCATTAAATTTGGAGTCGGGTGATGCAAAAATTGCCAAAAAGTGATTGATTTGACATGGAATGACCCAATGGCGGAATTTGGCTACAGTTGTTATTGATCTGATACAACTTTCAAATGAATATTAGCATAATTACAAGGGTAAATGCAATGTTTCTGTCAATAAGCCCATACCAGGGGTATTTGTGCACAAAGGCATACCAGTTGGAATTGAACCAACAACTGAAACCGAGACATTAGTATTTACCCTTAATTACAAAGCAAATTTATAAAATAAATTGATAAATCCACATGACAAGTTAATTATCTTTATAAAACTACATAATTTGGTGAATGCATGTCAACTTCTCTCTTGGATCCCCAATGTCCAGGCTGGTGAAACAGTACTGGTGACTTACAACAGGTAGAAGATATAATGAAGAAACAAGTTAACAACTACATATGTTCTCATAAGGAAGTCCAACAGACAAGGAAACAACAAGTTGTTAAAATAAGAACATTCACAACATAGCATTTTCATTCCTTTATTATTAAAGCCAATAAAGCATCAACACACTTATTTTTCACAATTTCACAAAACAATTACCAATAACAGTTTCCTGTTTTTAATAGGTGAAACATACATCCAGACAAAGAAGACAAAATTATGAATCTGTTCATGACATTTAATTTAATTTAATAAAGTATTTACTAATACAGTGTCTGGTATTGAACAGGGTTGGTGGGGAGGGGCCAAGTACTTCTTAGTACTACTAGTACTCGTGGTTAACCGAGAACAAGCTATTGTTGTCCAGCTGCTCAAGGTCAGCCTGCCTTGGCGCTGTTCATCCTGTTGAAGCTTTGCCTTGTCCACCCTTGCCTGGAGAAACATACAATTAATTTTTAAATACAAGAACCCACATTGTTAAGCCTCCTAAGCATAATAATCTGCAAATGATATTATGTAAAGTCGACATCAAATAATATGATGAAATGCAATTGTCTGTTATACAATGTACTGATTATATATTTTGTTTGCGCCTTCTACATAAACTAGCAATGTTAGGGATAATATGAATTACAGCAACAAAATAAGACAGCTAGCAATTATAAACTTTGTTGTGTTGGTATGGTAGGGCTTATTATAAATTATCAGGTTAGGAATTAATTAGTGAGTAGGTGTTTAGACGAGAGATGAGCTAAGTAGTGGTAGAGGAACCAGAAACCACATGTCAATAATTACCAGTAGTCTAGTCAATGTCGTTATCATTAAGTATGCTTGGTGGAAATATGAAGACCCCCAAATCACATGTTAATAATTACCAGTAGCCTAGTTGATGTCTTTGTCTTTGTGTATGCTTGGCAGGAATTATTGGTTACTTTGAATGTGTAGTCAGGCTAGCTTAGATATAGAAGATTGTGAGAATAAAGTTGAGGGAGTTGGTCAGCAGGAGCTGGTCTGTTTGTGTTTGGTCACAAAAAAGTATTGTGTTGTAACTGGCTGGACATCTATGTAGATGTGATTAGTGCAGTGGGTCGTAATTTGAGGATATAATAAAGTGGATTGTAGTATTTAATCTTGTTTGGACTTCTTCTAATTGGTACCCCCCCGCTCTTGGCACTGTATATCTAGGTCATTAACATGGCTGTGCATCTCTATTACTACCCTATAGTGGACATGTGTTTTCTATTAACCCAAGTGAAACCCAGCAGGCCAGTTGGTCATTAATATTATTTTGTCTGGTCCCAGTGGGGCATGCACTAGATAGTGGATACATCCAGTTCATACTTTGTCACAGTTTGTTAACCCTAAGTTACTTATACAATGTCAATGTAATGTTATGCTAACATGGTACATCGTGAATACTTAACTAACTACAATTAGTTAATGGTTACAGATAAAGTCATACCTACATCCATGAGCTGAGACTGAGAGTGAGAATAAAACTTGTCATAATACAAAATATTAACTAACACTAGTTGTCAGAATGTTGACACTATCCAGTGATACGCAATTCCTTTGTAGGACATTATCATAGTACGATGATAGCACGAACACAATTTTTTGTAATAATGTGTGTGACACTCACCAGTATAAGCTGTAAGGTATCTTACTCAAGTCACATGAAACTTTCAAAGCAACAGAGACATATATAACAGCATCTCATATAACCACTGTGTACTGCAATCTTGTGATGAAGAAATAGTCCCTGTCACTTTCATTCACTAACGTTATGAGGATGACTAAGTTATGCAAATACGTTTAAAGTGGTAAACTGGAAAGTATGTTTCGACAATAAAATTGTCATCAAGGTAGGCATATAAATACATGACTTTTTCCTGGTTACACAGTGTAGACAAGATACACGATTTTTGAGAACAATACTGGTTTATATTACTATAAGATTTATAAAAAAATGTTTTAACCACAATCATGGAATTTAAGATTTAGCACACTGATACACTGTGAAAGACGGTTCTGGTTTTTTGTTGGTAGTAGCAATACAGTGGCTTAGCCAAGGTATAGCGAATATTAGTCCTACCAGTATGCGCTGAGCATCTGTGTGAATAGCCTCTGCCCTTCGGGAAGTGTCATTGCACGTAATTTTCAATTCCAAGTCCAATAAATTTAATGGGACAACATAAAAACAAGTTTAGTTGTACTGATAGGCTATGCTGGCAAAATTAGGCTAATAACTGAAACTTGTATTTTAGTTACCGTCTACCTCATACTTTTAATCCCGCGTCGCTTTGCCGACCGCGTCTCTCAGACGTCTGCTGATTCCACGGCGATGCGATCCGTGAGTCAAAAATTCCTTCACGCATGACATATATTCCGTATAGTTCGTCCTCCATTTCGAAAAAAATTACACACTTCTCGTGGAACAAGTTACAATATAAAACGGAGTGACTGCTGGCTGGGCTGTCACCAAGACCAAAACAAACTCGGATCATGGCGTGCTCTGACGTTTACATGCGCATGCGCATGCGCAATGACCGTTTAGTCAAATCTCGGCCCGGGCATGACGTATGCCGTTGCCACTACGTCACAGCGCGTCAGAACAGCTAAAAACGATCATTGCGCATGCGCGCGCATGCGCGATATGCGTTTAGACGAATCCTGGACTGGGTCGAATCTGGGACCACCACAGGCATTTAACGTTTACCTGGATACGTCGAAAATGGATTCCGCCAAATTTTGTTACAGTTTCAAATAAACAATTAATGTCCATTTATTAAGTTTCCGCAACTGATGAATACTTTCTAACATACCTACATTAATTGTTATTGTTCCAGCATGTTGGCTTCGAAAAATATGTCTTCCTGATTGCAATGTTTTAATCGTCATTGGCGTTTTTGATCACTTGGAAGGGGTGTAGATTTATTGTTGAGAAGGGGACAAAATTCGACATATCTTGGCCGTCTAGACGCGATATAGCTTGATGTACCTTCGACTATTGCAATTGGAGTAGTCCAGTCAGTAGTAGAGATGCGCATTACGCGTGTAATGTTTGACAGTCCGAAACTACGGTGTTGCTTTATATAACTATGTAATATTATTTCAGTTTTATATGTTTAATTAAAACACCTGGGTACATCTACTGACATTGAAATCTTTACAACTGTACACACATATGATCGGTACATTAGCTCACTTTCATTTATCCTATATGGCAAATATTTGCTCAATATTTAAAAGCAATAATATCTTAATATATCGTATGACATCATTTAAATGTTAGTAAATTATATTAATTAAAATTAATACTCAACTCCATGCTAGAATTGCAATAAATTATTAAGTGATTGTGACAAGCTTGCCGTCTACCGGAAAATAGTTACGGGTAGTTACGTACTTTGTCCAGAAGGTGGCGGCAATTAACGTTTCCCTGGATACGTCGAAAATGGATTCCGCCATATTTTGTTACACTTTCTAATAACATTTAATGTTCATTTATTAAGCTTCCGGAACAGATGAATACTTTCTAACATACCTACACTAATTGATATTTTTCCGGCTTGTCGGCTTCGAAAAATATGTCTTCCCGATTGCAACGTTTTAGTCGTCATTCGCGTTTTTGATCACTCGGAGAGGTTGTAGATTTATTGTTGAGTAGGTGATAAAATTCGACATATATTGGCCACCTAGGGGTGATATAGCTTGAAGCACCTTTGACTGTTGTAATTAGATTAGTATAGTCATTGGTAGTGATGCCCACTATGCGCGTAATGTTTGACAGACCGAAACTACGGTATTGCATTATATAACTATAATTATAGTATTATTTCAATTTGATTGAATTTTTTATTAAAACACATTTGGGCACATCTACTGACATGGAAATGTTTACAACTTTTCACGTATGATCGGGCCATTAGCTCACATACGTTAATCCTATATGGCAATGATTTGCTCAATACATAAAAGCAAAAATGTCTTAATTGATCGTAAGATATCATTTAAATGTTACTAAATTACATTAGTAACAATTAATACTCAACTCCATGCTAGAATTGCAATATTGAGTAATTGTGATAAGTATGCCGTCTACCGGAAAACAGTTATGGCTAGTTACTAATTTATCCAGAGGGTGGCGGTGTGGTGGTCCCAGATTCGACCAGTCCAGGATTCGACCGAATCTGGGACCGCGACGGTAGCGGTCCCAGATTCGACCCGGGCCAGGATTCGCCTTTGTTACTTATGTAGTTTCCGTAAGTAATACATCAAGTATTGAAATCATATTGTTATTATGCACATCTTTAGTAAAAAAGGATTAACTTATGTGATAATTTTCACTCACTCGAACGTGTTGTGTTATTTAGAGCGTTGTTTTTCGCCAGTCGAGGTTATCATTAGTATCGAGGCTACAGTAATAGGTGACGCGTGGCGCTGTCTATATGCACAGCCGCGGTTTTTCTGGACTGAAGAGTTGAAGGGGACATTTCCTATGCAGTCCCACTCAAGCTAACAACTGGGGGAAACGTCACCTTCATGGCAGGCTTCATCCCATACCGATCAATGCCCATGAATGCTTAATGATATAACATATATAGATGCTGCCATGGTGTACCATGTCCATGCACAAGAGGTATTTGTAATCTGTTAGTATAACAGATTCCACCCTACAGGATGAAAACCCCTTTTTGGGTATCCCATTAAATGCTGCTATTAATAATAGTAAATAGTATATAACTGCTATTGTGCCAACATCCTTAGAAATCATGCTGAGAGTTGGTCAATATCAAAATCGATAAGTCACATAATTTGTTAACATATATGTGTATACGCCAGGGAGCTATGGTGGTTACGAAGGCACGAATTTAACATTCCATGTCAAATCAATCACTCAAAACATCACCCGACTCCAATTTTCAGGAAATTTAGTACAGTTGTTGCCTCATGCGAAATATCAAAATAAAAATCTAGGTCAAGTATCATTGAAGATATAGGTCACTGAACTTTGACCCAAATCGCATACTGACTGCTACATTAATGCCTGTAACTCTGCTATTAATAAAGCCAGAGAAACAATCAATGTATCATTGGAAAGCCTATAAACATGCTCACATAATTAAACATTAGTGTAAATAAGAATGTTGTAATTTTTTGAAATTTGACCTTTAACCTCAGATATCCAAAACACGTATCCTCTGATTTTGCTAATATTTTTTACACAATATCCTATACCATTGCAGAAGAGTTCCTGAAAATATTAGAGTGGACAAATAATAATGTTCAGAGATACATTAAATTAAGTACACCCGTGGATGAAAAACTGCACCAGGATAGCACTGTATAACCCAATATGAACATACAGCAGTCTCTGATGTGTAAATCATATATGTATATGTGATCACTAATTAAACATTTCATTACGTCACCTTTTTCAGATCAATTGACATATTATCTCTCAGTCTAATGAAACTGAAATCATCACACATGAAGCTGATCAACTGTCAATATAATTCAATCTGCAATGCTTATCATATGTATTATGCAATACAAGTTTGTCATTTGTATGCTTTAACATTGCTCATGCCATAAATCACATAACATTACAGACAAAATTTACATGTGCATGATCTTGTCCCTCTGATGGATAATTGCATAACAATAACCCCTGGTATATTGCATAACAGTTATATAATTAGTGAGCATATATACATATATGGATTTATACATCAGAGATTGTGCTGTAAGTTTGTATTGCACAGGTTATGCAGTGCTATCTTGGTGCAGTTTTTCATCCACAGGTGTACTTAATTTAATGTATCTCTGAAACTTATTATTTGCCCACTCTAATATTTTCAAGGACTCTTCTGCAATAATATTGGATCCTGGGTACACAATATTAGCAAAATCAGAGATTGTGCTGTATGTTTCTATTGGGTTAAACAGTGCTATCCTAGCTTGTGCAATTTTTCATCTACGGGTGTACTTAATTTAATGTATCTCTGAAACTTATTATTTGCCCACTGTCCCACTCTAATATTTTCAGGGACTCTTCTGCAATAGTAGAGGATACTGTCTACAAAATATTAGCAAAATCAGAGGATACATTTATGGGTATCTGAGGCCAAAGGTGAAATTTCTAAAATTACAACATTCGTATTTACCCTACTGTTTAAATTTTATGAGTCATATGCACATGTTTATTGGCTTTCCGGTGATATATTGTTTGTTTCTCTAGCTTTATTAATAGCAGAGTTACAGGCATTACTCTAGCGGTCAGTATGCAAATCGGGTCAAAGATCAGTGACCTATATCTTCAATGATACTTGACCTAGATGTTTATTTAATTTTTTATTTTGATATACTCATGTGAACCAACAACTGTACTAAATTTCATTAAATTTGGAGTCGGGTGATGCAAAAATTGCCAAAAAGTGATTGATTTGACATGGAATGACCCAATGGCGGAATTTGGCTACAGTTGTTATTGATCTGATACAACTTTCAAATGAATATTAGCATAATTACAAGGGTAAATGCAATGTTTCGGTCAATAAGCCCATACCAGGGGTATTTGTGCACAAAGGCATACCAGTTGGAATTGAACCAACAACTGAAACCGAGACATTAGTATTTACCCTTAATTGCAAAGCAAATTTATAAAATAATTGATAAATCCACATGACAAGTTAATTATCTTTATAAAACTACATAATTTGGTGAATGCATGTCAACTTCTCTCTTGGATCCCCAATGTCCAGGCTGGTGAAACAGTACTGGTGACTTACAACAGGTAGAAGATATAATGAAGAAACAAGTTAACAACTACATATGTTCTCATAAGGAAGTCCAACAGACAAGGAAACAACAAGTTGTTAAAATAAGAACATTCACAACATAGCATTTTCATTCCTTTATTATTAAAGCCAAAAAGCATCAACACACTTATTTTTCACAATTTCACAAAACAATTACCAATAACAGTTTCCTGTTTTTAATAGGTGAAACATACATCCAGACAAAGAAGACAAAATTATGAATCTGTTCATGACATTTAATTTAATTTAATAAAGTATTTACTAATACAGTGTCTGGTATTGAACAGGGTTGGTGGGGAGGGGCCAAGTACTTCTTAGTACTACTAGTACTCGTGGTTAACCGAGAACAAGCTATTGTTGTCCAGCTGCTCAAGGTCAGCCTGCCTTGGCGCTGTTCATTTAACTTTGTTGACCTCCGAGAACATACAATTAATTTTTAAATACAAGAACCCACATTGTTAAGCCTCCTAAGCATAATAATCTGCAAATGATATTATGTAAAGTCGACATCAAATAATATGATGAAATGCAATTGTCTGTTATACAATGTACTGATTATATATTTTGTTTGCGCCTTCTACATAAACTAGCAATGTTAGGGATAATATGAATTACAGCAACAAAATAAGACAGCTAGCAATTATAAACTTTGTTGTGTTGGTATGGTAGGGCTTATTATAAATTATCAGGTTAGGAATTAATTAGTGAGTAGGTGTTTAGACGAGAGATGAGCTAAGTAGTGGTAGAGGAACCAGAAACCACATGTCAATAATTACCAGTAGTCTAGTCAATGTCGTTATCATTAAGTATGCTTGGTGGAAATATGAAGACCCCCAAATCACATGTTAATAATTACCAGTAGCCTAGTTGATGTCTTTGTCTTTGTGTATGCTTGGCAGGAATTATTGGTTACTTTGAATGTGTAGTCAGGCTAGCTTAGATATAGAAGATTGTGAGAATAAAGTTGAGGGAGTTGGTCAGCAGGAGCTGGTCTGTTTGTGTTTGGTCACAAAAAAGTATTGTGTTGTAACTGGCTGGACATCTATGTAGATGTGATTAGTGCAGTGGGTCGTAATTTGAGGATATAATAAAGTGGATTGTAGTATTTAATCTTGTTTGGACTTCTTCTAATTGGTACCCCCCCGCTCTTGGCACTGTATATCTAGGTCATTAACATGGCTGTGCATCTCTATTACTACCCTATAGTGGACATGTGTTTTCTATTAACCCAAGTGAAACCCAGCAGGCCAGTTGGTCATTAATATTATTTTGTCTGGTCCCAGTGGGGCATGCACTAGATAGTGGATACATCCAGTTCATACTTTGTCACAGTTTTTAAAGTTTTAAACCCTTTAAGGTTTTACAAATTAATTTTCAATGTCATACCTACATCCATGAGCTGAGACTGAGAGTGAGAATAAAACTTGTCATAATACAAAATATTAACTAACACTAGTTGTCAGAATGTTGACACTATCCAGTGATACGCAATTCCTTTGTAGGACATTATCATAGTACGATGATAGCACGAACACAATTTTTTGTAATAATGTGTGTGACACTCACCAGTATAAGCTGTAAGGTATCTTACTCAAGTCACATGAAACTTTCAAAGCAACAGAGACATATATAACAGCATCTCATATAACCACTGTGTACTGCAATCTTGTGATGAAGAAATAGTCCCTGTCACTTTCATTCACTAACGTTATGAGGATGACTAAGTTATGCAAATAAGTTTAAAGTGGTAAACTGGAAAGTATGTTTCGACAATAAAATTGTCATCAAGGTAGGCATATAAATACATGACTTTTTTTCCCGGTTACACAGTGTAGACAAGATACACGATTTTAGAGAACAATACTGGTTTATATTACTATAAGATTTATAAAAAAATGTTTTAACCACAATCATGGAATTTAAGATTTAGCACACTGATACACTGTGAAAGACGGTTCTGGTTTTTTGTTGGTAGTAGCAATACAGTGGCTTAGCCAAGGTATAGCGAATATTAGTCCTACCAGTATGCGCTGAGCATCTGTGTGAATAGCCTCTGCCCTTCGGGAAGTGTCATTGCACGTAATTTTCAATTCCAAGTCCAATAAATTTAATGGGACAACATAAAAACAAGTTTAGTTGTACTGATAGGCTATGCTGGCAAAATTAGGCTAATAACTGAAACTTGTATTTTAGTTACCGTCTACCTCATACTTTTAATCCCGCGTCGCTTTGCCGACCGCGTCTCTCAGACGTCTGCTGATTCCACGGCGATGCGATCCGTGAGTCAAAAATTCCTTCACGCATGACATATATTCCGTATATTCGTCCTCCATTTCGAAAAAAAATTACACACTTCTCGTGGAACAAGTTACAATATAAAACGGAGTGACTGCTGGCTGGGCTGTCACCAAGACCAAAACAAACTCGGATCATGGCGTGCTCTGACGTTTACATGCGCATGCGCATGCGCAATGTCCGTTTAGTCAAATCTCGGCCCGGGCATGACGTATGCCGTTGCCACTACGTCACAGCGCGTCAGAACAGCTAAAAACGATCATTGCGCATGCGCGCGCATGCGCGATATGCGTTTAGACGAATCCTGGACTGGGTCGAATCTGGGACCACCACAGGCATTTAACGTTTACCTGGATACGTCGAAAATGGATTCCGCCAAATTTTGTTACAGTTTCAAATAAACAATTAATGTCCATTTATTAAGTTTCCGCAACTGATGAATACTTTCTAACATACCTACATTAATTGTTATTGTTCCAGCATGTTGGCTTCGAAAAATATGTCTTCCTGATTGCAATGTTTTAATCGTCATTGGCGTTTTTGATCACTTGGAAGGGTGTAGATTTATTGTTGAGAAGGGGACAAAATTCGACATATCTTGGCCGCCTAGACGCGATATAGCTTGATGTACCTTCGACTATTGCAATTGGAGTAGTCCAGTCAGTAGTAGAGATGCGCATTACGCGTGTAATGTTTGACAGTCCGAAACTACGGTGTTGCTTTATATAACTATGTAATATTATTTCAGTTTTATATGTTTAATTAAAACACCTGGGTACATCTACTGACATTGGAATCTTTACAACTGTACACACATGTGATCGGTACATTAGCTCACTTACATTTATCCTATATAGCAAATATTTGCTCAATATTTAAAAACAATAATATCTTAATATATCGTATGACATCATTTAAATGTTAGTAAATTATATTAATTAAAATTAATACTCAACTCCATGCTAGAATTGCAATAAATTATTAAGTGATTGTGACAAGCTTGCCGTCTACCGGAAAATAGTTACGGGTAGTTACGTACTTTGTCCAGAAGGTGGCGGCAATTAACGTTTCCCTGGATACGTCGAAAATGGATTCCGCCATATTTTGTTACACTTTCTAATAACATTTAATGTTCATTTATTAAGCTTCCGGAACATATGAATACTTTCTAACATACCTACACTAATTGATATTTTTCCGGCTTGTCGGCTTCGAAAAATATGTCTTCCCGATTGCAACGTTTTAGTCGTCATTCGCGTTTTTGATCACTCGGAGAGGTTGTAGATTTATTGTTGAGTAGGTGATAAAATTCGACATATATTGGCCACCTAGGGGTGATATAGCTTGAAGCACCTTTGACTGTTGTAATTAGATTAGTATAGTCATTGGTAGTGATGCCCGCTATGCGCGTAATGTTTGACAGACCGAAACTACGGTATTGCATTATATAACTATAATTATAGTATTATTTCAATTTGATTGAATTTTTTATTAAAACACATTTGGGCACATCTACTGACATGGAAATGTTTACAACTTTTCACGTATGATCGGGCCATTAGCTCACATACGTTAATCCTATATGGCAATGATTTGCTCAATACATAAAAGCAAAAATGTCTTAATTGATCGTAAGATATCATTTAAATGTTACTAAATTACATTAGTAACAATTAATACTCAACTCCATGCTAGAATTGCAATATTGAGTAATTGTGATAAGTATGCCGTCTACCGGAAAACAGTTATGGCTAGTTACTAATTTATCCAGAGGGTGGCGGTGTGGTGGTCCCATATTCGACCAGTCCAGGATTCGACCGAATCTGGGACCGCGACGGTAGCGGTCCCAGATTCGACCCGGGCCAGGATTCGCCTTTGTTACTTATGTAGTTTCCGTAAGTAATACATCAAGTATTGAAATCATATTGTTATTATGCACATCTTTAGTAAAAAAGGATTAACTTATGTGATAATTTTCACTCACTCGAACGTGTTGTGTTATTTAGAGCGTTGTTTTTCGCCAGTCGAGGTTATCATTAGTATCGAGGCTACAGTAATAGGTGACGCGTGGCGCTGTCTATATGCACAGCCGCGGTTTTTCTGGACTGAAGAGTTGAAGGGGACATTTCCTATGCAGTCCCACTCAAGCTAACAACTGGGGGAAACGTCACCGCGTCACCTATTACTGTAGCCTCGATACTAATGATAACCTCGACTGGCGAAAAACAACGCTCTAAATAACACAACACGTTCGAGTGAGTGAAAATTATCACATAAGTTAATCCTTTTTTACTAAAGATGTGCATAATAACAATATGATTTCAATACTTGATGTATTACTTACGGAAACTACATAAGTAACAAAGGCGAATCCTGGCCCGGGTCGAATCTGGGACCGCTACCGTCGCGGTCCCAGATTCGGTCGAATCCTGGACTGGTCGAATATGGGACCACCACACCGCCACCCTCTGGATAAATTAGTAACTAGCCATAACTGTTTTCCGGTAGACGGCATACTTATCACAATTACTCAATATTGCAATTATAGCATGGAGTTGAGTATTAATTGTTACTAATGTAATTTAGTAACATTTAAATGATATCTTACGATCAATTAAGACATTTTTGTTTTTATGTATTGAGCAAATCATTGCCATATAGGATTAACGTATGTGAGCTAATGGCCCGATCATACGTGAAAAGTTGTAAACATTTCCATGTCAGTAGATGTGCCCAAATGTGTTTTAATAAAAAATTCAATCAAATTGAAATAATACTATAATTATAGTTATATAATGCAATACCGTAGTTTCGGTCTGTCAAACATTACGCGATAGGGGCATCACTACCAATGACTATACTACTAATCACAGTCAAAGGTGCTCAAGCTATATCACCTAGGTGGCCAATATATGTCGAATTTTATCACCTACTCAACAATAAATCTACAACCTCTCCGAGTGATCAAAAACGCGAATGACGACTAAAACGTTGCAATCGGGAAGACATATTTTTCGAAGCCGACAAGCCGGAAAAATATCAATTAGTGTAGGTATGTTAGAAAGTATTCATCTGTTCCGGAAGCTTAATAAATGAACATTAAATGTTATTAGAAAGTGTAACAAAATATGGCGGAATCCATTTTCGACGTATCCAGGGAAACGTTAATTGCCGCCACCTTCTGGACAAAGTACGTAACTACGTAACTATTTTCCGGTAGACGGAAGCTTGTCACAATCACTTAATAATTTATTGCAATTCTAGCGTGGAGTTGAGTATTAATTTTAATTAATATAATTTACTAACATTTAAATGATGTCATACGATATATTAAGATATTATTGCTTTTAAATATTGAGCAAATATTTGCCATATAGGATAAATGAAAGTGAGCTAATGTACCGATCACATGTGTGTACAGTTGTAAAGATTTCAATGTCAGTAGATGTACCCAGGTGTTTTAATTAAACATATAAAACTGAAATAATATTACATAGTTATATAAAGCAACACCGTAGTTTCGGACTGTCAAACATTACACGCTAATGCGCATCTCTACTACTGACTGGACTACTCCAATTGCAATAGTCGAAGGTACATCAAGCTATATCGCGTCTAGGCGGCCAAGATATGTCGAATTTTGTCCCCTTCTCAACAATAAATCTACACCCCTTCCAAGTGATCAAAAACGCCAATGACGATTAAAACATTGCAATCAGGAAGACATATTTTTCGAAGCCAACATGCTGGAACAATAACAATTAATGTAGGTATGTTAGAAAGTATTCATCAGTTGCGGAAACTTAATAAATGGACATTAATTGTTTATTTGAAACTGTAATAAAATTTGGCGGAATCCATTTTTAGCTGTTCTGACGCGCTGTGACGTAGTGGCAACGGCATACGTCATGCCCGGGCCGAGATTTGACTAAACGGACATTGCGCATGCGCATGCGCATGTAAACGTCAGAGCACGCCATGATCCGAGTTTGTGTTGGTCTTGGTGACAGCCCAGCCAGCAGTCACTCCGTTTTATATTGTAACTTGTTCCACGAGAAGTGTGTAATTTTTTTCGAAATGGAGGACGAATATACGGAATATATGTCATGCGTGAAGGAATTTTTGACTCACGGATCGCATCGCCGTGGAATCAGCAGACGTCTGAGAGACGCGGTCGGCAAAGCGACGCGGGATTAAAAGTATGAGGTAGACGGTAACTAAAATACAAGTTTCAGTTATTAGCCTAATTTTGCCAGCATAGCCTATAAGTAGTAATTCAGTAGATACTCGAGTACAACTAAACTTGTTTTTATGTTGTCCCATTAAATTTATTGGACTTGGAATTGAAAATTACGTGCAATGACACTTCCCGAAGGGCAGAGGCTATTCACACAGATGCTCAGCGCATACTGGTAGGACTAATATTCGCTATACCTTGGCTAAGCCACTGTATTGCTACTACCAACAAAAAACCAGAACCGTCTTTCACAGTGTATCAGTGTGCTAAATCTTAAATTCCATGATTGTGGTTAAAACATTTTTTTATAAATCTTATAGTAATATAAACCAGTATTGTTCTCAAAATCGTGTATCTTGTCTACACTGTGTAACCAGGAAAAAGTCATGTATTTATATGCCTACCTTGATGACAATTTTATTGTCGAAACATACTTTCCAGTTTACCACTTTAAACTTATTTGCATAACTTAGTCATCCTCATAACGTTAGTGAATGAAAGTGACAGGGACTATTTCTTCATCACAAGATTGCAGTACACAGTGGTTATATGAGATGCTGTTATATATGTCTCTGTTGCTTTGAAAGTTTCATGTGACTTGAGTAAGATACTTACAGCTTATACTGGTGAGTGTCACACACATTATTACAAAAAATTGTGTTCGTGCTATCATCGTACTATGATAATGTCCTACAAAGGAATTGCGTATCACTGGATAGTGTCAACATTCTGACAACTAGTGTTAGTTAATATTTTGTATTATGACAAGTTTTATTCTCACTCTCAGTCTCAGCTCATGGATGTAGGTATGACTTT
Organism: Ridgeia piscesae; assembly: GCA_025642075.2. Classification (NCBI taxonomy): domain Eukaryota; kingdom Metazoa; phylum Annelida; class Polychaeta; order Sabellida; family Siboglinidae; genus Ridgeia; species Ridgeia piscesae. Next base: position 14,802 of record JAODUO010004814.1, read on the forward strand.
ATCTGTAACCATTAACTAATTGTAGTTAGTTAAGTATTCACGATGTACCATGTTAGCATAACATTACATTGACATTGTATAAGTAACTTAGGGTTAACAAACTGTGACAAAGTATGAACTGGATGTATCCACTATCTAGTGCATGCCCCACTGGGACCAGACAAAATAATATTAATGACCAACTGGCCTGCTGGGTTTCACTTGGGTTAATAGAAAACACATGTCCACTATAGGGTAGTAATAGAGATGCACAGCCATGTTAATGACCTAGATATACAGTGCCAAGGGGGGGTACCAATTAAAAGAAGTCCAAACAAGATTAAATACTACAATCCACTTTATTATATCCTCAAATTACGACCCACTGCACTAATCACATATACATAGATGTCCAGCCAGTTACAACACAATACTTTTTTGTGACCAAACACAAACAGACCAGCTCCTGCTGACCAACTCCCTCAACTTTATTCTCACAATCTTCTATATCTAAGCTAGCCTGACTACACATTCAAATTAACCAATAATTCCTGCCAAGCATACACAAAGACAAAGACATCAACTAGGCTACTGGTAATTATTAACATGTGATTTGGGGGTCTTCATATTTCCACCAAGCATACTTAATGATAACGACATTGACTAGACTACTGGTAATTATTGACATGTGGTTTCTGGTTCCTCTACCACTACTTAGCTCATCTCTCGTCTAAACACCTACTCACTAATTAATTCCTAACCTGATAATTTATAATAAGCCCTACCATACCAACACAACAAAGTTTATAATTGCTAGCTGTCTTATTTTGTTGCTGTAATTCATATTATCCCTAACATTGCTAGTTTATGTAGAAGGCGCAAACAAAATATATAATCAGTACATTGTATAACAGACAATTGCATTTCATCATATTATTTGATGTCGACTTTACATAATATCATTTGCAGATTATTATGCTTAGGAGGCTTAACAATGTGGGTTCTTGTATTTAAAAATTAATTGTATGTTTCTCCAGGCAAGGGTGGACAAGGCAAAGCTTCAACAGGATGAACAGCGCCAAGGCAGGCTGACCTTGAGCAGCTGGACAACAATAGCTTGTTCTCGGTTAACCACGAGTACTAGTAGTACTAAAAGTACTTGGCCCCTCCCCACCAACCCTGTTCAATACCAGACACTGTATTAGTAAATACTTTATTAAATTAAATTAAATGTCATGAACAGATTCATAATTTTGTCTTCTTTGTCTGGATGTATGTTTCACCTATTAAAAACAGGAAACTGTTATTGGTAATTGTTTTGTGAAATTGTGAAAAATAAGTGTGTTGATGCTTTGTTGGCTTTAATAATAAAGGAATGAAAATGCTATGTTGTGAATGTTCTTATTTTAACAACTTCCTTATGAGAACATATGTAGTTGTTAACTTGTTTCTTCATTATATCTTCTACCTGTTGTAAGTCACCAGTACTGTTTCACCAGCCTGGACATTGGGGATCCAAGAGAGAAGTTGACATGCATTCACCAAATTATGTAGTTTTATAAAGATAATTAACTTGTCATGTGGATTTATCAATGTATTTTATAAATTTGCTTTGCAATTAAGGGTAAATACTAATGTCTCGGTTTCAGTTGTTGGTTCAATTCCAACTGGTATGCCTTTGTGCACAAATACCCCTGGTATGGGCTTATTGACAGAAACATTGCATTTACCCTTGTAATTATGCTAATATTCATTTGAAAGTTGTATCAGATCAATAACAACTGTAGCCAAATTCCGCCATTGGGTCATTCCATGTCAAATCAATCACTTTTTGGCAATTTTTGCATCACCCGACTCCAAATTTAATGAAATTTAGTACAGTTGTTGGTTCACATGAGTATATCAAAATAAAAAATTAAATAAACATCTAGGTCAAGTATCATTGAAGATATAGGTCACTGATCTTTGACCCGATTTGCATACTGACCGCTAGAGTAATGCCTGTAACTCTGCTATTAATAAAGCTAGAGAAACAAACAATATATCACCGGAAAGCCAATAAACATGTGCATATGACTCATAAAATTTAAACAGTAGGGTAAATACGAATGTTGTAATTTTAGAAATTTCACCTTGGCCTCAGATACCCATAAATGTATCCTCTGATTTTGCTAATATTTTGTAGACAGTATCCTCTACTATTGCAGAAGAGTCCCTGAAAATATTAGAGTGGGACAGTGGGCAAATAATAAGTTTCAGAGATACATTAAATTAAGTACACCCGTAGATGAAAAATTGCACAAGCTAGGATAGCACTGTTTAACCCAATAGAAACATACAGCACAATCTCTGATTTTGCTAATATTGTGTACCCAGGATCCAATATTATTGCAGAAGAGTCCTTGAAAATATTAGAGTGGGCAAATAATAAGTTTCAGAGATACATTAAATTAAGTACACCTGTGGATGAAAAACTGCACCAAGATAGCACTGCATAACCTGTGCAATACAAACTTACAGCACAATCTCTGATGTATAAATCCATATATGTATATATGCTCACTAATTATATAACTGTTATGCAATATACCAGGGGTTATTGTTATGCAATTATCCATCAGAGGGACAAGATCATGCACATGTAAATTTTGTCTGTAATGTTATGTGATTTATGGCATGAGCAATGTTAAAGCATACAAATGACAAACTTGTATTGCATAATACATATGATAAGCATTGCAGATTGAATTATATTGACAGTTGATCAGCTTCATGTGTGATGATTTCAGTTTCATTAGACTGAGAGATAATATGTCAATTGATCTGAAAAAGGTGACGTAATGAAATGTTTAATTAGTGATCACATATACATATATGATTTACACATCAGAGACTGCTGTATGTTCATATTGGGTTATACAGTGCTATCCTGGTGCAGTTTTTCATCCACGGGTGTACTTAATTTAATGTATCTCTGAACATTATTATTTGTCCACTCTAATATTTTCAGGAACTCTTCTGCAATGGTATAGGATATTGTGTAAAAAATATTAGCAAAATCAGAGGATACGTGTTTTGGATATCTGAGGTTAAAGGTCAAATTTCACAAAAATTACAACATTCTTATTTACACTAATGTTTAATTATGTGAGCATGTTTATAGGCTTTCCAATGATACATTGATTGTTTCTCTGGCTTTATTAATAGCAGAGTTACAGGCATTAATGTAGCAGTCAGTATGCGATTTGGGTCAAAGTTCAGTGACCTATATCTTCAATGATACTTGACCTAGATTTTTATTTTGATATTTCGCATGAGGCAACAACTGTACTAAATTTCCTGAAAATTGGAGTCGGGTGATGTTTTGAGTGATTGATTTGACATGGAATGTTAAATTCGTGCCTTCGTAACCACCATAGCTCCCTGGCGTATACACATATATGTTAACAAATTATGTGACTTATCGATTTTGATATTGACCAACTCTCAGCATGATTTCTAAGGATGTTGGCACAATAGCAGTTATATACTATTTACTATTATTAATAGCAGCATTTAATGGGATACCCAAAAAGGGGTTTTCATCCTGTAGGGTGGAATCTGTTATACTAACAGATTACAAATACCTCTTGTGCATGGACATGGTACACCATGGCAGCATCTATATATGTTATATCATTAAGCATTCATGGGCATTGATCGGTATGGGATGAAGCCTGCCATGAAGGTGACGTTTCCCCCAGTTGTTAGCTTGAGTGGGACTGCATAGGAAATGTCCCCTTCAACTCTTCAGTCCAGAAAAACCGCGGCTGTGCATATAGACAGCGCCACGCGTCACCTATTACTGTAGCCTCGATACTAATGATAACCTCGACTGGCGAAAAACAACGCTCTAAATAACACAACACGTTCGAGTGAGTGAAAATTATCACATAAGTTAATCCTTTTTTACTAAAGATGTGCATAATAACAATATGATTTCAATACTTGATGTATTACTTACGGAAACTACATAAGTAACAAAGGCGAATCCTGGCCCGGGTCGAATCTGGGACCGCTACCGTCGCGGTCCCAGATTCGGTCGAATCCTGGACTGGTCGAATTGGGACCACCACACCCCCCTGATAAATTAGTAACTAGCCATAACTGTTTTCCGGTAGACGGCATACTTATCACAATTACTCAATATTGCAATTCTAGCATGGAGTTGAGTATTAATTGTTACTAATGTAATTTAGTAACATTTAAATGATATCTTACGATCAATTAAGACATTTTTGCTTTTATGTATTGAGCAAATCATTGCCATATAGGATTAACGTATGTGAGCTAATGGCCCGATCATACGTGAAAAGTTGTAAACATTTCCATGTCAGTAGATGTGCCCAAATATGTTTTAATAAAAAATTCAATCAAATTGAAATAATACTATAATTATAGTTATATAATGCAATACCGTAGTTTCGGTCTGTCAAACATTACGCGCATAGTGGGCATCACTACCAATGACTATACTAATCTAATTACAACAGTCAAAGGTGCTTCAAGCTATATCACCCCTAGGTGGCCAATATATGTCGAATTTATCACCTACTCAACAATAAATCTACAACCTCTCCGAGTGATCAAAAACGAATGGACTAAAACGTTGCAATCGGAAGACATATTTTTCGAAGCCGACAAGCCGGAAAATATCAATTAGTGTAGGTATGTTAGAAAGTATTCATCTGTTCCGGAAGCTTAATAAATGAACATTAAATGTTATTAGAAATGTAACAAAATATGGCGGAATCCATTTTCGACGTATCCAGGGAAACGTTAATTGCCGCCACCTTCTGGACAAAGTACGTAACTACCCGTAACTATTTTCCGGTAGACGGCAAGCTTGTCACAATCACTTAATAATTTATTGCAATTCTAGCATGGAGTTGAGTATTAATTTTAATTAATATAATTTACTAACATTTAAATGATGTCATACGATATATTAAGATATTATTGCTTTTAAATATTGAGCAAATATTTGCCATATAGGATAAATGAAAGTGAGCTAATGTACCGATCACATGTGTGTACAGTTGTAAAGATTTCAATGTCAGTAGATGTACCCAGGTGTTTTAATTAAACATATAAAACTGAAATAATATTACATAGTTATATAAAGCAACACCGTAGTTTCGGACTGTCAAACATTACACGCGTAATGCGCATCTCTACTACTGACTGGACTATCCCATTGCAATAGTCGAAGGTACATCAAGCTATATCGCGTCTAGGCGGCCAAGATATGTCGAATTTTGTCCCCTTCTCAACAATAAATCTACACCCTTCCAAGTGATCAAAAACGCCAATGACGATTAAAACATTGCAATCAGGAAGACATATTTTTCGAAGCCAACATGCTGGAACAATAACAATTAATGTAGGTATGTTAGAAAGTATTCATCAGTTGCGGAAACTTAATAAATGGACATTAATTGTTTATTTGAAACTGTAACAAAATTTGGCGGAATCCATTTTCGACGTATCCAGGTAAACGTTAAATGCCTGTGGTGGTCCCAGATTCGACCCAGTCCAGGATTCGTCTAAACGCATATCGCGCATGCGCGCGCATGCGCAATGATCGTTTTTAGCTGTTCTGACGCGCTGTGACGTAGTGGCAACGGCATACGTCATGCCCGGGCCGAGATTGACTAAACGGACATTGCGCATGCGCATGTAAACGTCAGAGCACGCCATGATCCGAGTTTGTTGTTGGTCTTGGTGACAGCCCAGCCAGCAGTCACTCCGTTTTATATTGTAACTTGTTCCACGAGAAGTGTGTAATTTTTTTCGAAATGGAGGACGAATATACGGAATATATGTCATGCGTGAAGGAATTTTTGACTCACGGATCGCATCGCCGTGGAATCAGCAGACGTCTGAGAGACGCGGTCGGCAAAGCGACGCGGGATTAAAAGTATGAGGTAGACGGTAACTAAAATACAAGTTTCAGTTATTAGCCTAATTTTGCCAGCATAGCCTATCAGTACAACTAAACTTGTTTTTATGTTGTCCCATTAAATTTATTGGACTTGGAATTGAAAATTACGTGCAATGACACTTCCCGAAGGGCAGAGGCTATTCACACAGATGCTCAGCGCATACTGGTAGGACTAATATTCGCTATACCTTGGCTAAGCCACTGTATTGCTACTACCAACAAAAAACCAGAACCGTCTTTCACAGTGTATCAGTGTGCTAAATCTTAAATTCCATGATTGTGGTTAAAACATTTTTTTATAAATCTTATAGTAATATAAACCAGTATTGTTCTCAAAAATCGTGTATCTTGTCTACACTGTGTAACCAGGAAAAAGTCATGTATTTATATGCCTACCTTGATGACAATTTTATTGTCGAAACATACTTTCCAGTTTACCACTTTAAACTTATTTGCATAACTTAGTCATCCTCATAACGTTAGTGAATGAAAGTGACAGGGACTATTTCTTCATCACAAGATTGCAGTACACAGTGGTTATATGAGATGCTGTTATATATGTCTCTGTTGCTTTGAAAGTTTCATGTGACTTGAGTAAGATACCTTACAGCTTATACTGGTGAGTGTCACACACATTATTACAAAAAATTGTGTTCGTGCTATCATCGTACTATGATAATGTCCTACAAAGGAATTGCGTATCACTGGATAGTGTCAACATTCTGACAACTAGTGTTAGTTAATATTTTGTATTATGACAAGTTTTATTCTCACTCTCAGTCTCAGCTCATGGATGTAGGTATGACTTTATCTGTAACCATTAACTAATTGTAGTTAGTTAAGTATTCACGATGTACCATGTTAGCATAACATTACATTGACATTGTATAAGTAACTTAGGGTTAACAAACTGTGACAAAGTATGAACTGGATGTATCCACTATCTAGTGCATGCCCCACTGGGACCAGACAAAATAATATTAATGACCAACTGGCCTGCTGGGTTTCACTTGGGTTAATAGAAAACACATGTCCACTATAGGGTAGTAATAGAGATGCACAGCCATGTTAATGACCTAGATATACAGTGCCAAGAGCGGGGGGTACCAATTAAAAGAAGTCCAAACAAGATTAAATACTACAATCCACTTTATTATATCCTCAAATTACGACCCACTGCACTAATCACATGTACATAGATGTCCAGCCAGTTACAACACAATACTTTTTTGTGACCACACACAAACAGACCAGCTCCTGCTGACCAACTCCCTCAACTTTATTCTCACAATCTTCTATATCTAAGCTAGCCTGACTACACATTCAAATTAACCAATAATTCCTGCCAAGCATACACAAAGACAAAGACATCAACTAGGCTACTGGTAATTATTAACATGTGATTTGGGGGTCTTCATATTTCCACCAAGCATACTTAATGATAACGACATTGACTAGACTACTGGTAATTATTGACATGTGGTTTCTGGTTCCTCTACCACTACTTAGCTCA
>JAODUO010004819.1:0-10848 GCA_025642075.2 Ridgeia piscesae
AGGGGACTGAGACAATATAAGGCAACCTTTTGGACAACCCACATTTTTAAAATTGATGCAGCTTACGTGTAAATTTGCCGCAGTGAATTCAATTACGTTGTTATGATATCCCTATAAAAATCAGTTTATGATTATTTTAGATAAAAGTGTTTGACATATTTTTTTTATATTACGCAAAATATAACTAAAAATAGTTTTCGTACATATTGTAGGGAATATCCAAGAGAACATCAGATTAATTAATAATTGTTAGTTCTGGAGTTGTATTTGTTTACTGAAAATATATGTAAACGATTTAAAAACTGCGTTGATTGTTTTAAAGACCACACTTTATTTATGATAAAAGGTGTTGTAGAGATATGGTTTGTTTATGAAAGCTACTATTAGTGATACTGAACTTACAGGGCTACTGGAATAATTAATTTAATATGGAATAAATACTTTGTGTGTATTTGTTGTCAAGAAACTACCATTTTGCTCTCAAACTTCCTCTGAATAAAATGCACTTTTCATTAAACCAACGGACACATTATTTGAACGTGTTCTGAACTAAATATACACCAAACTGGTGGGATAAATGAAATGTGAGAACACTGGTTGTATCGTTTTGAAGACTGATTGCCCAAGAATGTGGATCGGTGTGTACACCTGATTTTCGCAACGTTTGGCACGATGTTCGGTGATATATGCTATGCTTCTGTCTACGGCCTTGTAAATGTAAAGTTAACCGGCCAAATGTTTTTGTGGCGTGTTTCAACCTCTGCTTGTCTGCAACAAAGCGTTCAGTCAGGTATCTCGCATACCCCGCATAATTACGCAAAATACCAATGCCATAAGTATACCTATTTTAGTCTGAGTTTGCAACAGGTATTGTATGCTACGTCACCCCCAGGCGATCGTGACTTATCCACCTGCAAACGATTAACTATGCAATTCGCTTGCTGAACAAACAGTTACCGTAAAACCTGCCTTGGGCGACCTCTGTCATGAGCGCCCACATGTCTTGAACGACCGCTTTCATAGGCACGGATCTGTTCTGTTTAAAACGTACCTGCCGTGAACGACAACCTGCCAAACGCGACCAGCATCCAAACAAATTGTTCACGCGACCGTTGCTTTCGTCTGCTAACAGCGACCGGAATATGTTTCATTGTCGACTTCGCGTTCACAAAATACCTGTATCGTCGATTTGTCTGATTGGTCGATTTATTTGATTGGTATGTCAAAGTGCGCGAGGATGACGGAGACGACGAGGGGGAGGTGCCATCACAGCCGGCACCGGTGCCGCTCATATTTCAGCAGGCAGCTGAACACCTACGGGCATTGCGCGGCTCCGGCTTGTTCACAAATCAGCCACAGTTCACTGCTTCAGTTTGCCAGGCAGACTAATTGCTTGTAACTGAACAATGCAGTAAAGTATGTGTGTTTGTGTTTGTGTTTGTGTTGTGTTGTGTTGTGTTGTGTCGTGTTGTGTCTGTGTCTGTGTCTGTGTCTGTGTCTGTGTCTGTGTCTGTGTCTGTGTCTGTGTCTGTGTCTGTGTCTGTGTCTGTGTCTGTGTCTGTGTCTGTGTCTGTGTCTGTGTCTGGTACGACAACAAGTATGATACCTGTTCGATAAACTAACCAGCGGTGCGACAAGTTGAGAAACGGCATCGGATTCGCGGTTATTATTGAATAGTAACGTAAAACATTGCCAGACGGGGGATTGGTCGCCGACACCGTAGGATCGACGAAGCAGACTCTATCTCAGAGGAGACTCGTTGTGTACTTAATAGACCTCTACGCAGGTGAGACCCGCCTGATTTTATGTTCACACTAACGAAATATGTTTCCACAAGATTAAGTGTGTAGTGCCTCTATGCGGCTGAAAACATGTCAGGAACTGTGACGCTAATTTGGCAGACTAGTCGTGGCGACATATATTAAGCCACGTAAGTTGGAAGATCTGAGTAATCCGTTTAGCAAGATCAGTGACCTGTTGTAGCGTACAGTAGCACAAGTGCTAAAACAGAATCGCAGTGCGTAAGCCTATGTATTTCAGTAAGTGAATAGGCTTACTGTGTATGCACTAAGGCCAGCGGGCCAGACTGGTGCGGTGCGGTGCAGTGCGGTGCGGGCCAGGCGGGGGGGCCAGTGGCCAGTGGACGGTTGCATGACACGCACCCAAGTTAGGCGGTAAAATTACCCCTATCTCTCTAGGTGTCACCTAGCTGGGCGACCGGATTGGGTGCGGTGCACAACAGCCACCCAGATACCGCCCAACTAGGGGATACCGGCAAGCGGATTGCCGCGTTTTGAGAACAAATCTTCCCACAATTCATTTCACCTGTGAAAGTCCTCATGGTGGAAGCAGTGAGACAACAGCGAAATTATAAAGACAACCTTTCTCATGCTGAGATTATGGCCTTAATACAGGCATACGGCCAAATATAAGAACTGTTACAAGGCCGATTAAAATCAACCTTGTCGAACAGGGACAGAAATACGGATGGAATGCTGTGACGCCGAGGTCAACGCTCTATCGACGACGTTGCGGAGTGTGGACGACCTGAAGAAAAACTGGCAATGAGCTAATTGTTGTGTTTTGATATAGTTGCGGGGCGGGTGTAGGCTCATCTTTCCAGCCCACATTGTTTGTGCCTGTTAGTTGGGGGATTATGTGATAGCCTTTTGTTTGTGTGACACATGGGTCTGATGCTGTGCATGTGTTCATACACATGTGCATGCAAAACTAGTGCGTGCTAATCTGTGCAAAATCACTAAGTAGTTGTACTAAATAAGGCCTGAGTGATCTCGCATTGTCATTGCCGACTCTTAGCAGAAACTTTTACTTACTTGATAACCATATCCAATGTATTTATCATAGCATTTGTTACAAGATATTGGCTCTAATATATTATAATAAGTATTTAATAAAAACAAACTGAAGCTATTCATAAGGGGTTCTGTGAGCAAGTCGAACGACAGGTCTTTGTACATTCAACGCGTTTATTGAGTATGTATACAGCTCACAGAGGGCGGCCCGCTCCTATAATTATTCAACCACGCACCCCTTGGTGGACTCGACGCCAATTGCAGGCAAACCCGTTTCTCAGGCCGCTGGTGATAATGGGTTACAATTACTGGGTCCCGATTCTAGTGTTGACCGGTCGCTGGCCCAGGGCAAACATCGCCTCAGCAGTTGTCCAGCTTGACCAGCTGGGCGTGGCATTATACCTCAGTGCCCTCTGGTGACTATAAGTATCGTATCCACCAGGGTTACAGTTCTACTACAGATTTCACTTAATGGCTGAGTGTTGGCTGCTGTCTGTTTAATATATAATACATTACTGAGTAATGGGGAAATGTCTGGCAGGATACCCAATTACCCAGTCTGGTAAGCTGTAAAATTACAACAGTGTAAAGCATTTGGAGATCCTACCTGACTTGGGATGTCCCTTCCTTCCCTTCAGCAAATATGTCTTACCACTTTGCACCACCAGGCCTTAGCAGCTGCCACCTACCAGCGCTACATAGAAGCGTGCAAGGCGGCACGAAAGCCAAGATCAAAAGACCAAGGCCAAGGTAGTCTCGCCCGACTGTCGGTCGGCTGCGTAACTACGCTGAAAAGAGTTGAGGGGCTTAAAAGTGCTGCCACCTCACGGAGCCTGGGTAACTGATGATAAGGCCAAGGCCACTGCAGAAGGGTCCGAGATGATTCGGGGCCCACTCCGGCCTACTCAAACGGATGATTCGGCCCACCTGCTTAAAACCCAGAAGGTGTCGTGTCGGATGATTCGGCCTATTGCACACGAGCACGGAATTCTATGGACGGACGATTCGGCCCACATTTGGTTGTACGGGAAACCGTCGCATATGCGCAGAGCAGAGCGCTCAAAACGTCGTTGTTTGTGGGTTTCTTGTTTAATGTGTAATGTATAATGCAGTAACAAAGTAATGTAATAAATGTAGTATGATGAGCTAAATGTAATTTGCATGATGGTGGGCATTACCATGTTTGTGTATTTGTATATATTTCTTATCACTTTGCAACACCACTGAGGCACTGACACAATGGCAGGCCTTAGCAAACACACACACACACACACACACACACACACACACACACACACACACACACACACACACACACAACACACACCACACCCCACACCACCACACAACCACACACAAAACCACACACACACACACACACACACACACACACACACACACACACACACACACACACACACACACACACACACACACACACACACACACACACACACACACACACACACACATATATATATATATACGTATATTACAAATATATATATATTAAATTTGTGCCCGTTATAATTTTATTTATTTATTCCTCTGCATGGCCTGGGTACATAATTGAGGATGTTTTTGGACCTTACCACGTCTGTATTGTTTGCGATTTAATAAATTTGAGATGGTGTTTACTTGTTGTTTTATTGCAGTAGCACTAACGTCATCCTAATAAACAGTGGCCTGCGCTAATCTAATTGAAGACCTTGAGGGAGTCCCATCTTGAGCATATTGTTCCCTTTGAAAACATACCCTTACAATAGGTCGTTGTTTGTTCCAGCCTCCCCTACAAAAGAGGCCTGTTGTTGCTAAATGCAGCTGGGTCTACCTGTGTCACAGGTTACAATTGACTACATGGTGATGGATTTTAGCTTCTCTGATATGTTCAAAAGGTTGTCTGGTGAATGACCACAGTGACTTGCAACATAATTATTTCTATATATAACTTCATACCGCGTATAAACCAGGTAATATCCACTTTGACAGAGAAACTAAATCGCAAGAATTCGGAACTTATGTAATTTTGTAAGTTCTTCCCGAGCCGTTTAACATAATGCAATATGTACTTTTACCAACGCACAACAGCGGACATAGCCAGAATCTTGTCAACAGTAACAACAACCTCATATATGCGATCTTAGTGCTTCCAGATCTCATTTCTCAGCATCGCTAATAGTGAACAAAACTCTAAAGTTCCTCGTTGTAATAAAATCGTCTTTTCTGTATTGAGAGTACGATACTCTAGTCACTGGGTCACGGCGCCCCACTCTTTATTCACCCTGCTCTATAAATACAGCATTCTAAATTTTAGAGGATGGTATTAGCACATGATGGATCCCAGAGAGCAATGCTTTTAGGCGAGCGGCAGAACCACCTGACAGACAAATTTAAATGCTCCCCCTACACACATCCAAATGATATAATATTGGAAAGCCCTGCATCTCACCGTCACGATTAGGCCTGTTGTAGAATTACCAAGTGGTGCAGTAAGCGTTAATCTCAGGTCAAACAAGGTCACCACAAAACGATCAATTTTAGAAATTGGACGCTTTTGAAATCTTCTCGATATTAAAATGGCTAAGTAGCTATTTTATATTACCAGAAAATGGCCAAGCCATATATTATTGGAAAGCGCAATATCTTTTCTCCTAGGTAATCGACAAGATTTTGCTGTACCCTGAAACGATAAGAATTATGACAAGGTCAAACAAGGTCACCCATACAATGACGATTATTCGAAATATAAATAATATGAAGGGCCATTTAAACTCGTAAAATAACGCACTTTTTGATGATTTGCCTCCCGCCTATTTAGTGCGCTATCAATGAACAGAACTTCGAGTCTCCTCGTTCTCACTACTTTTTATCGATGCTCTAGTCACTGTGCCACCGCACCCCACTCTTTATTTACACTGTCTTTCTAATTACGGCATTGCTTATTTTGGAAGATAGTAATATATGATTGACAACCAATCCCTCTTTAATAAATAATTCATAATGATTTATATTATTATTATTTCAACAGACAAGACATCGATGAGCTCGAGGCTAAGATCATGACCACACATACTCATCCGGACAGTCACGCTGTGAATATACAGCAAGCAAACAAGGTATGTTTCACATAGCACAGTGTATGTGTGTGTGCATGTGTGTGTGTGTGTGTGTGTGTGTGTGTGTGTGTGTGTGTGTGTGTGTGTGTGTGTGTGTGTGTGTGTGTGGGTGGGTGGGTGTGTGTGGGTGTGTGTGTGCTGGCGCATGTGTGTGGGTGTGTGTATATATATATATATATATATATATATATATATATATATATTGTGTGTGTGTGTGTGTGTGCGGCGGCGCGTGTATGTGTGTGCTAGTTTGTGTATTTTGTGTATATATGTATGTATATATATATATATATATATATATATATATATATATATATATATATATATATATATGTTAGTGTGTTGTGGTGTGTGTTTAATGTAAATGTGTGTATGTGTGTATTGTAATTCATTAATTTACTGATTGATTTAGTGATTTGTTGATTTAATAATCTATTTATTTTATCTGTCTATCTATTTATCTAATGATTGATAGATATATTGATTTCTTTAATAATAAATAAACGTGATATGGAATGATACAAGTGAAACATACGTGTTTTTTACATTTGCAATGCAAATGTGCAAATCATGGTAATTATCAACACGGATCGCAGGAGCTGTTCCAAGCCGCCCAGCGAGACGATGCCGAGACGGTGGGACGGATAGTTGTCAAATTAGAGCGGAACGGATATAAACCCAGCGCACCAGAGCTAACAGAAAAAGGGGCCAATTTATTGCATTATACGCTGCGTAACGGCCACAAGAAGGTAATCGTGCTAGCTGATGTATAAAATTGTACCTATCTATAAAAACATGCATCTAAAAATCGACACAAAATAAAACAAATGCACGTATTCATTAATGTTTTCGATTTTAACCTGGTGTATCAACCGTCTTTCAATATTGACGAACGAGTAACGCAATACAACGGCGCAGTATCTTATGAGCTGTGGTAATACCACACAGTTATTTCAACGACGTATAAGCTTAACAATTAAAATAATAGCGTCGTTAACCATCGTGGTTCATGCAGACATGAACATGACCTAAAACCAGTAATGTGTACATAACATGTCATGCATCGAAAGGAATTCCTACGCACTGAATGATGTACATCCTGTTGATTTTATTGCAGAATAAAATTTTAATTACAATTATTGTTGTCACCGTGGTTGCCATTTTGCTTTCAGGTCGCTGGTTTCTTTATCGATCATGGCGACTCCGATTTCCTTACGGCGCAATACATTACTGAAAAGGTAACCAAATTACAAGTATCAACATAATATAAAAGTGATATTGCAAACAGTTTCCCACTGTTCCCACGGCTTTGCTCTGGGAACGTTTCAGATAATCTTCAAATATGTTATAATATCACATCTTTTAGTTAACATGCATCATTTTAACTGAAGACAAATTAGATGAATAATTGTCTGTCTAATTGTACTTAACTATGTTTCTATTTAGGGTTAAAAACCTGCTAATTGTTATTATAGAAAACCAGTACTTTTCTTACCAACTCCCTTGTCGAAAAGCCGTGTTGTGGAAAATAAAAAGCTACAAGAGGTTAAATGGTGTATTTGTCACAAAACCTTGCAGACTGCTTCAAAGCAAACATCGCTGCATATACTGGCACAAAGTGGGGACATGAGCCCCTTGCGGAGTCTACTAGATCGAATTGCCGACGATCCCCGCAAGGAGGCGTTTCTGCGTAGGTTTGTAGTTCGATTAGATATCGGTGAATATCACTCGATAGCGTCCTCTCGCGCCAGGGGTCGCTACTGTTGGTTATATTAGTACCAGCCAGCCTGGGAGATCCCCGCACTCACGAGAAATGTGGTCGGTTTCCGGTCATGTGGTCTCGTGTTTCATGTAGTGTTTGGAATACAGAGGCAACAATTCGAAAACACACAACCGTTCAGCTGCTCGTGTAATTGGGCGGGCGTATATTTATACTGGAATTCAAAAAAAAAATTATTCGTCTACAAATACGGGCGGATATGTTGTTGCTGTTCTCGTGGGTGAAGCAGTCACGACTGGCGAAATTACTAAACTAGTTCTACTCGGCTAAATCATGCAGTTACCAGGGTTCGTTTGCATAGCAAACAACCCTGGCTCGCGAGGATGTGTACCGGTGGACGTAGCGTGATAGTGACGACCATGCATGCCAAGTAATGCTATTGCTGTATAGATTCTACTTAAAACACGAATTTCTGGGTTGTTCCTAAAGTACGACGCGATGTAAAGTGATTTGAGCAGTCCTCGGGCCCCGGGGGAGGTACGGCGCTAGATAACAAAATACTCTTAAATAACTTAGATGCTTATGACTGTGAGTACACATCTAGTATAACGTAGTCTACTTGATGTTTAAGGATCCGCGTAGGTTTACATTTACGTTTGCGATATGTAAATAGCAGGATGTTGGTCAAGGGGCAAATGTAATAATAACATCGAACAAGCGAGCTTTACAACATAATTATGTTTTGTATATAAAGCGAAACCACATGTTTTTGTGTTTTGTTTACGTACCAGCTGGCACACGTATTCCGGCGGTCATTCGTGCGTCTTCATATCAAGTAAGTGCGCGCGAGCGTGTGTGCGCGCGAGTGTGTGTGTATGTGTATGTGTATGTGTGTGTGTGTGTGTGTGTGTGTGTGTGTGTGTGTGTGTGTGTGTGTGTGTGTGTGTGTGTGTGTGTGTTTAACCTCTGTTTCTTTAAGACGTCTGCTGTCATGAATATACGTCTTGTCACCGACAACACAATTATATTCACGCAATAATCCCAACATTTTCTACTCTGATGTCACGTTCTGTTCCCAGGACACAGTGCTCAAGATACTGCCTGACGTAAACACGCGATTCTATGCCGGCCATACAGCGCTGCATTTTGCGGCGATGGAGAACAAAGCTGACGTCATCAGGTAGTGTACCTGTTGTTTCTTTGTCTTTTTGTAAGACGGTCGTCGCGTTATTCGATGTAATTCGTCTCGGTCCTGACTAACAACATCAAACATATCTTTTGATTCAATATGTTCAATATGGAATATCCTGTTCAAGGTGAAAATACTTCATTTGACAGCGAGAAGTAACTTCAGCTTGCTTTGAAACAAACGTTGAATTCAAGCACTGATGTGATACGACCCATATTCTGGCGGAACAAAAGTCAAACCCAACATGTTCAAGCAAGTATGGAGTGTGTACTTCGAACTTCCACACATTATCAATTATACAGCCCCTCGACACATGTGTGTGTGTGTGTGTGTGTGTGTGTGTGTGTGTGTGCGTGTTGTGCGTGTGCGTGTGCGTGTGCGTGTGCGTGTGCGTGTGCGTGTGCGTGTGCGTGTGCGTGTGCGTGTGCGTGTGCGTGTGCGTGTGCGTGTGCGTGTGCGTGTGCGTGTGCGTGTGCGTGTGCGTGTGCGTGTGCGTGTGCGTGTGCGTGTGCGTGTGCGTGTCGGTGCGTGTGCGTGTGCGTGTGCGTGTGCGTGTGCGTGTGCGTGTGCGTGTGCGTGTGCGTGTGCGTGTGCGTGTGCGTGGGGCGTGTGCGTGGGGTGTGCGTGTGCGTGTGCGTGTGCGTGTGCGTGTGCGTGTGCGTGTGCGTGTGCGTGTGCGTGTGCGTGTGCGTGTGCGTGTGCGTGTGCGTGTGCGTGTGCGTGTGCGTGTGCGTGTGCGTGTGCGTGCAGGTGCGTGTGCGTGTGCGTGTGCGTGTGCGTGTGCGTGTGCGTGTGCGTGTGCGTGTGCGTGTGCGTGTGCGTGTGCGTGTGCGTGTGCGTGTGCGTGTGCGTGTGCGTGTGCGTGTGCGTGTGCGTGTGCGGTGCGTGTGCGTGTGCGTGTGCGTGTGCGTGTGCGTGTGCGTGTGCGTGTGTGCGTGCGTGTGCGTGAGCGTGAGCGTGTGCGTGTGCGTGTGCGTGTGCGTGTGCGTGTGCGTGTGCGTGTGCGTGTGCGTGTGCGTGTGCGTGTGCGTGTGCGTGTGCGTGTGCGTGTGCGTGTGCGTGTGCGTGTGCGTGTGCGTGTGCGTGTGCGTGTGCGTGTGCGTGTGCGTGTGCGTGTGCGTGTGCGTGTGCGTGTGCGTGTGCGTGTGCGTGTGCGTGTGCGTGTGCGTGTGCGTGTGCGTGTGCGTGTGCGTGTGCGTGTGCGTGTGCGTGTGCGTGTGCGTGTGTGTTGTGAAGCAGTGAGACAACAGCGAAATTATAAAGACAACCTTTCTCATGCTGAGATTATGGCCTTAATACAGGCATACGGCCAAATATAAGAACTGTTACAAGGCCGATTAAAATCAACCTTGTCGAACAGGGACAGAAATACGGATGGAATGCTGTGACGCAGAGATCAACGCTCTATCGACGACGTTGCGGAGTGTGGACGACCTGAAGAAAAACTGGCAATGAGCTAATTGTTGTGTTTTGATATAGTTGCGGGGCGGGTGTAGGCTCATCTTTCCAGCCCACATTGTTTGTGCCTGTTAGTTGGGGGATTATGTGATAGCCTTTTGTTTGTGTGACACATGGGTCTGATGCTGTGCACGTGTTCATACACATGTGCATGCAAAACTAGTGCGTGCTAATCTGTGCAAAATCACTAAGTAGTTGTACTAAATAAGGCCTGAGTGATCTCGCATTGTCATTGCCGACTCTTAGCAGAAACTTTTACTTACTTGATAACCATTCCAATGTATTTATCATAGCATTTGTTACAAGATATTGGCTCTAATATATTATAATAAGTATTTAATAAAAACAAACTGAAGCTATTCATAAGGGGTTCTGTGAGCAAGTCGAACGACAGGTCTTTGTACATTCAACGCCTTTATTGGGTATTTATACAGCTCACAGAGGGCGACCCGCTCCTATAATTATTCAACCACGCACCCCTTGGTGGACTCGACGCCAATTGCAGGCAAACCCGTTTTCAGGCCGCTGGTGATAATGGGTTACAATTACTGG
>JAODUO010004823.1:0-10677 GCA_025642075.2 Ridgeia piscesae
TGGTACAGTACATACAACAACACTACATGGTGGTACGCGTACACACAACCCCCATGGTGGTACAGTACGTACACAAAACACTACATGGTGGTAAAAATCTTTTACACAAACACTACAGGGTTTGGTACAATCGTACACAAACTACATGGTGGTGAAAAACCCCCGGTTACACACAACACTACAGGGTGGTACAGTACGTACACACAACACTACAGGGTTGGTAAAGTACGTACACACAACACTACAGGTGGTACGGGTACGTACACAAACACTACAGGTGGTACAGTACGTACACAAACACTACATGGTGGTACAGTAGTACACACAACACTACAGGTGGTACAGTACGTACACAAACACTACATGGTGGTACAGTACGTACACAAAACCTACATGGTGGTACAGTACTACACAAACACTACATGGTGGTACAGTAGTACACACAACACTACATGGTGGTACAGTAGTACACAAACACTACATGGTGGTAAGTACGTACACACAACACTCCCCGGGTGGTACATACGTACACAAACACTACAGGGTTTACAGTACTTACACAAACACTACATGGTGGTACAGTACGTACACAAACACTACTTTGGTGGTACAGTACTACAAAAACACTAAATTGGTACAGTACGTACAACAACACTACATGGTGGTACAGTAGTACAAAACCTACATGGTGGTACAGTACGTACACACAACACTACATGGTGGTACAGTACGTACACACAACACTACACGGTGGTACAGTATGTACACACAACACTACATGGTGTTACAGTACGTACACACAACACTACATGGTGGTACAGTATGTACACACAACATCCATGGTGGTACAGTACGTACACACAACACTACATGGTGGTACAGAAAGTACACACAACACTACAGGTGGAAATTACACACAACACCCAGGGTGGTACGAGTAAAAACCCACTACATGGTGGTGTACGTACACAAACACCATGGTGGTACAAAACGGTACACAACACTACCCGGTGGTACAGTACGTACACACAACATTACATGGTACAGTACGTACACAAACACTACATGGTGGTACAGTACGTACACACAACACTACATGGTGGTACATTACGTACACACAACACTACATGGTGGTACAGTATGTACACACAACACTACATGGTGGTACAGTACGTACACAACACTACACGGTTGTACAGTACGTACACACAACATTACACAGTGGTACTGTATGTACACACAACACTACACGGTGGTACAGTACGTACACACAACACTACACGTCGGTGATACAGTACGTACACACAACACTACACAGTGGTACAGTACGTACACACATCACTAAATGTCGGTGATACAGTACGTACACACAACGCTACATGTTGGTGGAACATGCTGCGTACGAGAAGTCATCTTTGTATATAATCCAGTCAGTTAACCACATATCCATATAATCTACACAATTTATGTGCCTGTGTTTGTTGTGACTTCAGGTGTGTTGAGGTGCTGTTGTGTTGCTATTAAGTAAGTCATGCTGTGTTTGTTGTGACTTCAGGTGTGTTGAGCTGGTGTTGTGTTGCTATTAAGTAAGTCATGCTGTGTTTGTTGTGACTTCAGGTGTGTTGAGCTGCTGTTGTGTTGCTATTAAGTAAGTCATGCTGTGTTTGTTGTGACTTCAGGTGTGTTGAGCTGCTATTGTGTTGCTATTAAGTAAGTCATGCTGTGTTTGTTGTGACTTCAGGTGTGTTGAGCTGCTGTTGTGTTGCCATTAAGTAAGTCATGCTGTGTTTGTTGTGACTTCAGGTGTGTTGAGCTGCTGTTGCACCACACAGACCAGTCGGTACTTGCCAAGTGCTACACAAGTGTGTTCAACTTTGCATCAATGCATGAGTCGACTCAGTGCACCGAGTGCCTTGTGAAGGCGGGTGTCGATGTCAACGCCAGACACCAACTGCCCAATGATGACGAGTTTGTCCCAAAGCTGCTGCGATATATTGAGAATGACGTCACTTACAGCCAGGCTTTGAGCCCACTTGCTACAATAGCATTATACGAGAACAAACTGAGTAGTGCAGAGGTTTTATTGTCAAATGGTGCAAACCCAAATGCCTGTTCACCAGATGAAGTGCCACCCTTACTTGCAGCCCTCAACACAGGCAACCTAGACCTGGCCGAGCTGTTGGTGTCTCACGGTGCCTCTGTGAATGTGTATCACCCACACATCACCGGCAACCTCACACTCATCCTCTGCTTACATTTCTGGCGTGGTTTGACATTGATGTTGAAGTGTGGGGCAGAGGCCAGGTCATGGCTTGTGGACACGAGACACCCTGAAGACAAGTCTGTAGACCAGCGTGATCACAACACAACAGTTGTTTCATTTCTACAAACAGTCTTTGGTGCTAAGCATCTAATGTCTCGGGCTGGGCTTAGCACTGGGCAAGTTTTCTACAGACTGTTGCAGTTTGTAGGTCCAATAACATTGAATCCCTGCGTAGAACAAGTGCTGGATTCAGGAACAGAATGGGACAGTATCACACAGCTAATAGGTGGGTGGATTACTGCTATTCTTAATATTTCTTACTACATTTCATTGACAAATATTTCTGGTATGTTTATTTGCAATTTTAGGCCAGTCCGTGATGTCTGACAGAAACTGTGAAAAAAAATTTGTCATTGCAAATCAATGACAACTCAGTCAAGAGTGGTTACAACATCCGTGAATGATATGAGACTCTTAAGCCTGTCCTGTGGACCGTGCCCATAGAGCAGACTTCAATGAATCATGTGTCTGGTATAAATCTGATGGATTATGTCTGTAAGTTCCTATACAGTATCGAATCTTGAGGATTGCACAAAGCACTTTACTCCCAAGTCACTCAAACACCATCGCGACTTCTCTATGAAGCATCCAGCCAGGCTGCAATTAATGGGTGAAGACTATTCGTACACAGATATCCACCATTGTCTATAGCCAGGTACTCATTCACTGGAGCAACGTACAATGAAAAACACTTGTCCAAGGTTTAATACGGCAACACAGGATTTGAACCTGGGTTTTCTTAGTTGAAAGTCCAAACCTAGATAACCAAACTGATTATTACTTATCATGTCTCTGGAGCATATCTTATGGATTATGACTCTAGAGCATGTCCAGTGGATTCTGCTTCTAGAGCCTACCTAAGGGTCTCCTACACCAAATATTGCACAAACCTAAGTTAAATATTTAACCATTAGATCACATAGTTACAGTTACAGGTTTATATGTTTTATTTGTATTTCTATTATGCATTTTATAATATTGGAAAAATAAAAATATTAATTCATCCAATAGACATGGGCTATCATGTCGTGTCTAGACACCACCCAATGAGCTCTACATGTAGAGTACATCCGTTGAGCCAGGCCTCTTATATGGCAAATCTATCCAGGAAATCCTACCATGTGTTACATACAATTTCTTTCCTTTAGGAAGTCCACGTTCACTGATGCACTGCTGCCGTCTGGTGATCAGAAACTGCCTGCAACCACGCCACCTGGTGAATGATGAGTGCATCAGAATGCTGGCAGTGCCGCCACCTGTGGTTGACTATATACTTTACGCCGACCTTTGACATTAGTGCTACAGGTCATCCATGGATCTTGGGTCAAATCATCATATTTCACTGTTATTATAGTCACAGTTGTGTTCTCCGTTGATGGTCAGTCTAGTCTTATCGCTGATACTTATCACTGATTTTATAAACTGCAATTTATATACAATAAAATTGTGACAAATGATGCACAAGTGTTTTTAGAATATATATATGTTGACCTGATCATCTCCAACTGGTCACTCTAGTACAAGTGGCATGTGGTAGATATGATGTTCTGAAGTCTCTGTGGGTTGTTGTCATACTTGTACTGCCCAGTGCCCAGCCCTTTTCTGAACGTTACCCTAAGCTAACATGCAGGACATCATTAAAGCACTGTTGGCATTCCTGTTTGTTTCTAGTGGGTACTGCCTAAACATGTTCATAAGTGCATGTAATTGTTGCACGAACATGTCTGTGCATGTTGCATAAACACATTTGAGAGTTTCTAAATATAGTTTGCCTGAGCATGTTTATAATTAAATATTGCCAAAACATGTTTCTAACTATAGGTTGAATGAAAAATTAAGGTACTTTGAATTTTAAAACATCAGCCTTCAATAAAAGTAAAAGAAAATCTTATATTGTGACTATCATGGAGAACTCGACAAACAGATGGAATTGTGATCAAATTATTAGCATTTACAATGAAATATGCATGATGAATACATTTTTGGCTAACATAAAATACAATTCACATTCACTGAAAATATACCTTAATAATTATTATGTGCCAATTGCAAAAGGAAAGAGAACCTGCAAATGTGTATTGCATAGATAACTACTGCATTTCATAATTACTTACCCAGGGAGGGTAGTCATCCATCAAAACTCAAAATTAAATAGGTCAGTCAACCCTGCTTCTATACAATGATTGATTCCTGGGAACACAAGAAAGAATGAGTCAGTTCAGTTCACGTTTGAGTCCAACTACGTAGTCAAAGAGTTCTGGTTCTTGGAACTTTCCGTTATTCTTGTCAAGGAGATAGTAGAAATTCCTGCCCTTGATCTTCATTGCGAGGTTGGTAGCCTTGGCTTCCCGCGACTGCAGGAAGCTGACATTGGAGAGTGGCACAGTGAAGTTTCGCATCCTGCCAAAGTGTGTGTAGGTGTCCACCTGTAGGGCCTCGCCACCCTTCAACAGGGTCAGCCTGGTGATGCTGCGGTGGGGGTAGAACCACGCGAACGCCATCACCACATACGCTGCAACAAGTGGGCAAACAACTCTCAAACACTCAACATCATTACTGAGTGATGGATATTGACCATTTAAAAATACATTTAACTTACTCCCACATGGGGGTTTTGGGATAGTAATCAGGTAAAGTAAAGGAAATATGAAGGTTTTCTTTGAGGAATATCAGTCTATCTTGTTCATGTAAGTGTTGAAGCTATAGACGTACCTTGGTCTATTTGTCAAATCAAAAATTATATGTGATGTTATTATGTGAATAATGTAAGTGCACAACTTATACTTACTGACACGTATAATTATATACATTTAACACTATGAACTTGATGAACAAAAGAACATAATGCTAATATTTCACAACTTAGTCAAATTATAAGTATATAATAATGATTTATATTGATTTGTATTTTGTTCCTAGCCTGACAAATAATACAAAATTACCTGATGACCATTAATTTAAGTAAATTAATTCGATCAATGTATTACTATACAAAAGCAAGCCTTTTTTAAAACAAACTGTGGATATTATTTTAACTATCCACACCAAATTCACATTTAGCTATAAAGTATAAACCAGTACTTGGAGAAAGAAACTAAAGGGACATTACCTAGCAAGAGACAGACGACGGCAATGCGGTATCTATACTGCTCCACGGCACCTATGATGTTGGCCCAACTGTTGGTCTTGCCAAGAAGTTCTTCTGCCTTCTCTGTTGTACTTCCACTACCCAAGGTACGGTAGCAGAAGCCAGCGAGGTGAAGCCAGAAGAAGAACTGTATGATGCCAAAGATGGTGAGCATCTTGTAGAATCTGTCATTTTGGTACGTATACACAATCACATCATGTGGCAAATTGCTGTCTACATCAAACGGTTTCTTCACTCGGGCAAAACATCTCACAAAACTACGAAAACCCCGTGAGAACTGGGCATGCAGCAAGGGTACTGACTGAATAGATGCAGCCAGAGACTTCAGTGCCGAGTTCAAATACACACAACCGATATCACGTGCAGGTTTACATATTGGGTGACTTGTAGCTGATGTATTAAATGTGTTGAAGAGTGTCTGTAGTTTGCAGTGCCGACCCAGTCTGCAGTGGACATTGAGAGGGCGTGTCAGCATAGCCCCTAGCTGTAGAGCTAATGCCATCCTTGATTAACACTACCTCAGACACACCATACGTCTCGGTCGGTCTACAACAGCAAAGGAAAACAATTGTATATTCAAATTGTATAATAGTTAACTACACTATAGTCACAAACTGCAAATAATGCTGAATAGTTAATGTAATGCTGCTAACAATAGCATGCATATTCTTTAGACTCATGTTACTTGACCCATTATCAAATCTCTGCCATAGCACTAACTTTGGTACACTGTAAATTCGTATCACTTTCGCTTATCCCACTTTTGCCAAATCCCAAGTAAAGACATTTGATCAGTCATGTTATTTCTACTTAAGAACTGTTAACATGTGATGTGGCTTGTTGTTGCAGGCTGTATACAAAACTGCAGTCAAGAAATTTAATATGTTTTAACAAAACTGTAAAGATAATATTTTACCAACAACCCTATTGCTGGAGATATACATGAATTGTCTTTGTTTAGTTATTGCTGTTTGAACATTGCAAAATAGTATTACTTCATGTAAAGCCACTGTAGATGAAACTGTAATAATGGAATATAACTGTTTTTAACATCGCCTCAAGACAATAATCACTTTTACAAATATGCCACTGGATGTACACTGGATTTTGTTATTGTAAGTTTTGAGTTACTGCCATTTTAATATCCTAAATACTGCAGTGCTCACTCGTGGCTGCTACATTATAGTATATATATACAGCTAGGCTGACTAGTTGCTACATTGCTGTCAACAGCTGCTAAAATAATGAATTATCCATGTTCAAACAACAATAAATCAGAAAGAACACCCAAATATGATTATATCTAACAAATATTTGTTGGCATGCCATAATTATTATCTAAGTTATGGACAATATAATTTTGCAAGATTGATATTCTATGTACATTTTGAACGTATGCAAAGTTCCAAAGATACTAAATAATGCAGTCATTAATTACGACGGAGACCACTCTCCTAGAGTCTAGAGTAGAGGCTCTAGATTAGTCTAGTATTTGGAACAAACCAGAATTAAATGAAAAACTTTTTTTTTTTCCAAAATTTTTTAGTTTTTCCCCTTTGGAACTTTGGCAATTTTTCGTTCCAAAAATTTTTAAACCCAAATTTTTTTTGGGAATTTAAAACAAAATTTTTTTGCAAAAAATTATTTTTTTGTTTTTTTCCAAAAAAACTTTTTTTTTTTGAATTTAAATTTTTTAATTTTTTGGCATGGGGCCCCAACAAATATTTTGGTTTTAAAAAATAATTAAATTCCAAAAATTTGGGGTGTTTTTCCCTTTCCCTTTTTAAAATTTAATTTGTTTGTTTTTGAACCATGGAAATTTAATTTCAATTAAATTTTTTTAGTTTTTTATTTTTTGGATATTTGGAAAAAACCAAAAAAAAGGAAAAAATTGCCCTTTTTTTTTTTTTCCAAAAAAGGGGCAATTTCCGGAAAATTTAAATAGCGTCAAAAAAGTTGAGTGGTTTTAAATTAAAAATTTAAATTTAAAAAAAATTATTAATAATTTTAAAGGGTCGACTGAAAAAAATTCCATTATTACAGTTTCATCTACAGTGGCTTTACATGAAGTAATACTATTTTGCAATGTTCAAACAGCAATAACTAAACAAAGACAATTCATGTATATCTCCAGCAATAGGGTTGTTGGTAAAATATTATCTTTACAGTTTTGTTAAAACATATTAAATTTCTTGACTGCAGTTTTGTATACAGCCTGCAACAACAAGCCAATCACATGTTAACAGTTCTTAAGTAGAAATAACATGACTGATCAAATGTCTTTACTTGGGATTTGGCAAAAGTGGGATAAGCGAAAGTGATACGAATTTACAGTGTACCAAAGTTAGTGCTATGGCAGAGATTTGATAATGGGTCAAGTAACATGAGTCTAAAGAATATGCATGCTATTGTTAGCAGCATTACATTAACTATTCAGCATTATTTGCAGTTTGTGACTATAGTGTAGTTAACTATTATACAATTTGAATATACAATTGTTTTCCTTTGCTGTTGTAGACCGACCGAGACGTATGGTGTGTCTGAGGTAGTGTTAATCAAGGATGGCATTAGCTCTACAGCTAGGGGCTATGCTGACACGCCCTCTCAATGTCCACTGCAGACTGGGTCGGCACTGCAAACTACAGAAAAAAAACTCCCCTTCCCAAAAACAACATTTTTAATTTACATTAGTCAGTACCCTTGCTGCATGCCCAGTTCTCACGGGGTTTTCGTAGTTTTGTGAGATGTTTTGCCCGAGTGAAGAAACCGTTTGATGTAGACAGCAATTTGCCACATGATGTGATTGTGTATACGTACCAAAATGACAGATTCTACAAGATGCTCACCATCTTTGGCATCATACAGTTCTTCTTCTGGCTTCACCTCGCTGGCTTCTGCTACCGTACCTTGGGTAGTGGAAGTACAACAGAGAAGGCAGAAGAACTTCTTGGCAAGACCAACAGTTGGGCCAACATCATAGGTGCCGTGGAGCAGTATAGATACCGCATTGCCGTCGTCTGTCTCTTGCTAGGTAATGTCCCTTTAGTTTCTTTCTCCAAGTACTGGTTTATACTTTATAGCTAAATGTGAATTTGGTGTGGATAGTTAAAATAATATCCACAGTTTGTTTTAAAAAAGGCTTGCTTTTGTATAGTAATACATTGATCGAATTAATTTACTTAAATTAATGGTCATCAGGTAATTTTGTATTATTTGTCAGGCTAGGAACAAAATACAAATCAATTTAAATCATTATTATATACTTATAATTTGACTAAGTTGTGAAATATTAGCATTATGTTCTTTTGTTCATCAAGTTCATAGTGTTAAATGTATATAATATGTGGGAGTAAGTTAAAGTTTTTTAAATTCAATATCCCTCACTTAATTTTGATTTTGAAGTTGTTTGCCCACTTTTGCAGGTAGGGTTTATTTCCTTTTTAACCCAATCCCACTACCCTGTTGAAGGGTGGCGAGGCCCTACAGGTGGACACCTACACACACTTTGGCAGGATGCGAAACTTCACTGTGCCACTCTCCAATGTCAGCTTCCTGCAGTCGCGGGAAGCCAAGGCTACCAACCTCGCAATGAAGATCAAGGGCAGGAATTTCTACTATCTCCTTGACAAGAATAACGGAAAGTTCCAAGAACCAGAACTCTTTGACTACGTAGTTGGACTCAAACGTGAACTGAACTGACTCATTCTTTCTTGTGTTCCCAGGAATCAATCATTGTATAGAAGCAGGGTTGACTGACCTATTTAATTTTGAGTTTTGATGGATGACTACCCTCCCTGGGTAAGTAATTATGAAATGCAGTAGTTATCTATGCAATACACATTTGCAGGTTCTCTTTCCTTTTGCAATTGGCACATAATAATTATTAAGGTATATTTTCAGTGAATGTGAATTGTATTTTATGTTAGCCAAAAATGTATTCATCATGCATATTTCATTGTAAATGCTAATAATTTGATCACAATTCCATCTGTTTGTCGAGTTCTCCATGATAGTTACAATATAAGATTTTCTTTTACTTTTATTGAAGGCTGATGTTTTAAAATTCAAAGTACCTTAATTTTTCATTCAACCTATAGTTAGAAACATGTTTTGGCAATATTTAATTATAAACATGCTCAGGCAAACTATATTTAGAAACTCTCAAATGTGTTTATGCAACATGCACAGACATGTTCGTGCAACAATTACATGCACTTATGAACATGTTTAGGCAGTACCCACTAGAAACAAACAGGAATGCCAACAGTGCTTTAATGATGTCCTGCATGTTAGCTTAGGGTAACGTTCAGAAAAGGGCTGGGCACTGGGCAGTACAAGTATGACAACAACCCACAGAGACTTCAGAACATCATATCTACCACATGCCACTTGTACTAGAGTGACCAGTTGGGAGATGGAAAAAAAAACAGGGTCTTTTGAAAACATTATAAAAAGTATAGTATCGTAAGACAACACTTGTGCAAAAAACAAAAATTTGATTACCCAAACCCAATCTGTGTATTAAAGTGGGGAAAATATATAGTCAACCACAGGTGGCGGCACTGCCAGCATTCTGATGCACTCATCATTCACCAGGTGGCGTGGTTGCAGGCAGTTTCTGATCACCAGACGGCAGCAGTGCATCAGTGAACGTGGACTTCCTAAAGGAAAGAAATTGTATGTAACACATGGTAGGATTTCCTGGATAGATTTGCCATATAAGAGGCCTGGCTCAACGGATGTACTCTACATGTAGAGCTCATTGGGTGGTGTCTAGACACGACATGATAGCCCATGTCTATTGGATGAATTAATATTTTTATTTTTCCAATATTATAAAATGCATAATAGAAATACAAATAAAACATATAAACCTGTAACTGTAACTATGTGATCTAATGGTTAAATATTTAACTTAGGTTTGTGCAATATTTGGTGTAGGAGACCCTTAGGTAGGCTCTAGAAGCAGAATCCATTGGACATGCTTTAGAGTCATAATCCATAAGATATGCTCCAGAGACATGATAAGTAATAATCAGTTTGGTTATCTAGGTTTGGACTTTCAACTAAGAAAACCCAGGTTCAAATCCTGTGTTGCCGTATTAAACCTTGGACAAGTGTTTTTCATTGTACGTTGCTCCAGTGAATGAGTACCTGGCTATAGACAATGGTGGATATCTGTGTACGAATAGTCTTCACCCATTAA
>JAODUO010004825.1:0-10467 GCA_025642075.2 Ridgeia piscesae
TTCAAAGGAATAACCAGCTCTTAATATAAACATAACCGATTGACTTAAATATAACGTACATTCACAATCAGTATTTTGGTTGACATTTTGATGGTCAAAACGCAAATATTATGTGTGGAATCACAAACGCGAACAGAGACGACGCCAAGTTTGACAGCTAACCGGAACTCATGAGAAGAAAGTTCCAATCGACTCGATAGACGTCGCAAAAACATCAAAGTTCCAAATATCAAACTGCTGTAACTTGAAAACTATTTAAACTAGAATGCTCAAATTATGGATTTTTACTAATCTTACCAAAGGCTCTATTCACAAATCTAAGAGATGACAGCAACCAATTTCTGGAATTTGGGTTGCGTTCACTCGGAATAACCTTCATAGCCTTGACATTTTCAAAACCAACATCACTCGCAACTGCTTCAGGGCTCCATATTAGCAATATAACTTTGGTTAGTATTTTTTATTATTCAAACCATATCTCTCATCCCATAGCCAGTTGAACACAATACAATAACATACGGTTATTTACATATGGTATAATATGTACAAGCAAGTGTTTTCATGTTTTATTTACATATGTGGTCTGGGTCTGGGACATGAGTCATTTACACACACCTCATACAAATGTCTCTCTAAGATGCAAATGATTCAAGAAAATAATATTCCTAACTGACACTAACTGATTTGAATATTTCTGGTGCCAGCTCCTCTGCCCAGAATTGGCCAAGCAAGAATTTGTAATGGGAAGTCTACTGCATAGAACGTGGGAAAGTTAAACATCAAAGGTTATTGTGGTTAACTCTGCTCGCCTCAGCATTATTGCCAATTGTTTTGAAACTGGATGTTTTGTTTATCATTTGAATGAGTTGCATGCAGAATCTTTCAAAATGTAAATTTTGTTCAGTTTAATTAAGTAATAGGCTTTTAGTGTCTCTTCCGAAAGACACATGCAAATGTGGGGTGAACGAAATTGCCTTAGTTTTGAAACGGCGGTAGACGGGATTGAACCACCATCCCCTTGATTGACAGTCCAGCACTCTATCGCACCCCACAATATATTATGCATTCAGACTAATCAGCTTGAGAGACTAATCAACAGAACTATTCAGGAAACATTCTGAGAAACTTAGAACAATTTATTTATTAACTTTGATTTGTACTTAATTAAAAGATCACTTATATTGTTCAAGCTCATTGAGGCATACCTAAACGTTGCACAAAGAAAAGATTATATTTTAAATATTTATCTGTATAATGTTATAAAATATATACACACAACAGTTTTGTCATCATCATATGGCAACATTTTCAGCATAGGCCTTGCGTAATAGGCCTATAGACGGAAGAGTGTCCAGTGTGGGTGACCACATCACCATGGCAACAGGTCAGGGTGGTAGGCCTTGATGAAAGAGAGGGCGAAGTAAACGTCCTCGTCACCACGACAACATGTCATGGATGAGAGCGCAATGTAGATGACCCAGAATAAAACATGAAAGCGGCCAGTTCACTGCCGACAAACTGAAGCAGACAACACAAATGTCACATGACTGCTTGTAGCTTAGCAGACAACACACACATCACATGACTGTTTGTAGCTTAGCAGACAACATACACATCACATGACTGCTTGTAGCTTAGCAGACAACATACACACCACATGACTGCTTGTAGCTTAGCAGACAACACACACGTCACATGACTGCTTGTAGCTTAGCAGACAACACACACATCACATGACTGCTTGTAGCTTAGCAGACAACATACACATCACATGACTGCTTGTAGCTTAGCAGACAACACACACGTCACATGACTGCTTGTAGCTTAGCAGACAACATACACATCACATGACTGCTTGTAGCTTAGCAGGCAACACACCCACATCACATGACTGCTTACAGCTTAGCAGGCAACACACCCACATCACATGACTGCTTGTAGCTTAGCAGGCAACACACACGTCACATGACTGCTTGTAGCTTAGCATACAACATACACACCACATGACTGCTTGTAGCTTACCAGGCAACACACACACACACGTCACATGACTGCTTACACCTCAGCAGGCAATGCATTTTATTTTCTACATGACTACATGATTTATCTTGTAGACAACACACACACACACACACACACACACACACACACACACACACACAAACACACACACACACACACACACACACACAACACACACCTTTTGATATTTTGCTGATTTCGCAATATCACTATAAAGTGTAAGCTTGTACATATATAAAATCTAAACAGTATATTAAATGTAAGGAGAACACAATAATGAGTGAGCACTTGTTTCCATTCTGGTCCTTAAAACACTTGCAATAGCGTCAATTGTTTGTTTTCAATTAAAACTACTTGTACAGTTTTTTGAGAAATATTTTGATAGCAAACATGCAGCATGCAAAGTTTACATATCATATGACAAATAATACATCTGACATTATTTAGCGAAAGGACACTGACGATGAACTGGGGTCAATGTTCAATCATAAACACAGGATCGCAAAATGCATACGTAATAATGTGGGTTCATGTTATCTATCAACGGATGTTGTCTGAAGTGTTAGTTGTTGCCTGATCTGTTATTAGATACTGTCTGACCTATTATTAGCTGTTGTCTGACCTGTTGTTAGCTGTTGTTTGATCTGTTATTAGCTGGTGCCTGATTTGCTATTTCAGTTGAACTAGTATTAGCTGTTGTTTGATCAGTTATTAGTTGTTGTCTGATCAGTTATTAGCTGTTGTTTGGTCAGTTATTACCTGTTGTCTGATCAGTTATTATCTGTTGTCTGGTCAGCTATTACCTGTTGTCTGATCAGTTATTACCTGTGTTCTGGTCAGTTATTACCTGTTGTCTGGTCAGTTATTACCTGTTGTCTGGTCAGTTATTACCTGTTGTCTGATCAGTTATTACCTGTTGTCTGGTCAGTTATTACCTGTTGTCTGATCAGTTATTACCTGTTGTCTCGTCAGTTATTAGCTGTTGTCTGATAAGTTATTACCCTGTTGTCTGATCTGTTATTACCTGTTGTCTGATATGTTATTACCTGTTGTCTGGTCAGTTATTAGTTGTTGTCTGATCAGTTATTACCTGTTGTCTGATCAGTAATTACCTGTTGTCTGGTCAGTTATTACCTGTTGTCTGGTCTGTTATTACCTGTTGTCTGATCAGTTATTACCTGTTGTCTGATCAGTTATTACCTGTTGTCTGATTAATTATTATTTGTTGTCTGATCAGTTATTACCTGGTGTCTGATCAGTTATTACCTGTTGTCTGATCTGTTATTAGACACTGTCCAACCCAGTCGTGTGGCATCTGCACTGTGTCTATGACTGTCCCAACGAATCCACTGGGCCACTGTTTCAGTTCTGGTCAATTCAAAGGGAAACAAAATAGATAGCTTACTTATTATTAATTTCCCTGCACAGTTAATTTGCTACAACGGTATGAGGACCAGCCCAAACAAAAAAGATAGAAATTTCAACTAGTGAAGTTCAACCCAAATTCAACTGAAATTCAGTTGAGTTTCAACTATCCAGGAGTTGAAAAATTAACATGCAAATGAACTCGCATTCAACTGTTGAAGCTCAGTTGAGTTTCAACTCGCGTTCAAACCCGCATTGAACCGGTGTTCAACCGGTGTTCAACCGGTGTTCAACCGGTGTTCAACCCAAAATAGTTTTCATTCAACACACACACTCACACACACACACACACACACACACACACACACACACACACACACTCACTCACTCACTCACTCACTCACTCACTCACTCACTCACTCACTCACTCACTCACTCACTCACACACACACACACACACACACACACACACACACACACACACACACACACACACACACACACACACACACACACACACACACACACACACACACACACACACACACACACACACACACACACACACACACACACACACACACACACACACACACACACACACACACACACACACACACACACACACACACACACACACACACACACACACACACACACACACACACACACACACGGTCATTGTTATGTTACACATGTGATGTGATATGTGATATAGCTACCTGGACAAGACACTTTATTCATTATCGGAATACATGGGAAATATATGGTGGTAGAAAAAGAAGGTATTGTTGCAATTAAACAAAATTACTAGATATGTTCTTGATCTCTATAGGTGAGCTTCAGCTTTGCTAATAACGGTGTAGCTTATGGAATAGATCAATCATCAACAAACTAAATGTAGTGAATTGGCCATGGGTCCCACCACCCTTTGGGTATCGATCGGCCAACCAAAACACAATAATAGTAGACCAACTTGTACTATTGTAGATAAATTTGCTTGTTTGTATTGTGTTTTATTGATGTTAAAAATGTTCTGAGTAATATTCTGAATAAAATTTCATTCATAAAAACTCCATGTCTGTCCACCAGTCAGGACAATTGTAGTGAAGTAGGTGTTTTAGTGGATACTCAGAGTACTAATGAGACAAGTGTTAGAGTGGTTAGAAACAACAATGGGAGTTTGACCAGACAAGACACAGAGGTGTTAATCCAGCCTGCAGCATGTCCACTAGTGAGGACAATAACATTGGAGTAGGTGTCAAAGCAGACACTCTGTGTAGTACTGGGGCAAATGTCAAAGTAAACAGAATAGCTACAGAAGCATTTTGGAGTATACTAACCAACAATCACATCCAGGTGATAAAGAACCTCTGGCCATGTCTAATAGACAGAACAAAGGTCCAGGGCTGGCTTTCTTGCCCAACATCTGCCAGCACATATTTTCTACACCAGACTTTTTTGTACATCATATATAATTGTTTGCTAACTCACCAGTTGTCCATACAATAAGTTTATTAACATTTTAAGTATGCTAACGGAAAACTACATATTCTTATGTCTCTGTTTTATAGCAGTCTGTTAATACATGGCTTTTTACCTGATACTATGATGACAACAATCATAGCTCCCATCATTAAAAATAAATCTGGTGATTTATCAGATAATAATAACTATAGACCCATTGCCCTTGCCACAGTTGCTAGCAAACTATTTGAATCATTAATATTATCCAGGGCTACCCCATTTCTCATTACATGCGACAATCAATTTAGATTTAAAAAGCATCACTCTATTGAGATGCTCATATTTTTGTTAAAATAACTTTTTTGAAACTATATTGCTAATGGGTCTTCTATGTATGTTACTATGTTGGATGCCTCCAAAGCCTTCGACAAAGTAAACCACAGCAAGCTGTTTGGTAAATTAATTGATCGTGGCTGTCCAGCTTTTATTGTACGCATTCTATACCACTGGTATGGTACCCAACAATTTACCATCAGATGGTGTCAGGGATTTTCTAGCTATTTTACTCTTTCAAATGGTGTTAAACAGGGTGGAATCCTTTCACCCCATCCTTTTAATGTGTACATGGATGACTTAAGCGCTAATCTAAACAAATAACAAATTGGTTGCCTTTATGCTGGCACCTTAATCAACCACTTGATGTATGCTGATGACCTCTGTATTTTTTCTCCCAATGTTGCTGCTTTGAGAAAACTTACAGATTGTTGTGCCAAGTATGGCGAATTGTTTAATTTTACGTATAATGCCAAGAAGTCCTTTTGTATGGTTATTGACAACAAACTCCAGGACATGAAAAATGCTCATTGTATCCAACTCAATAAACATCCATTACCTTACACTACGAAATGTAAATATCTTGGTCACATAATCAACAATAACCTAACTGATGATGACGACATTGCTAGAAAAAAAAGATGCCTTTATGCACAAGCTAATGTATCAGCTCAAAAATTTTGTCTTTGTAATATTTCCACCAACATTATTTTATTTCAAGTATACCTTGCTCCTATGTACACTTCTAGTCTTTGGTGCAAATTAAAAAAATATAGCCTCAAAAGCATTACCGTCGCATACAATAATAGCCTGATAATTGTAATCAACTTACCCTCAAGATGCAGTGCAAGCTTTATGTTTGCCACCAAATACATTAAATCTTTTAATGAACGCATTCATTCATCCATATTTAGTCTTTTATGTAGTATTCATCAGTCAGATAATCTTCTTTTTATTAATTACCTACATACTGATATTCATTATAAGAGCTGTATGTACACATGCTGAAAGTTTCTATTATACACATCACATTTGTATTGTATTTTTTTTAAATCAAATTTTTTATATTTATTTTTACAACTTATTTAATTAATTTCCTGATATATTTTTCCATAATTTTTTTTAACTTTACACTTATATCTTTACGTCGATCACATCATTGCTTTGATTGTATCATATGTATTGTACTTTTCATATTTTTTTAATTGTATTTTATGTATATATATGGACATCTTGTTTGAAATAAAACTTTATTATTATTATTAATGTTTTAACATAGTTTATAAACATATTAACTGTTTGTTTTAAGAAATCACACACTGCTCCCCAAGCTTCTTTGGATTTTAACACCCTACAAGCCCCTAAACTCAGCCTCATGGATGAGATGTTCCAACTGGGCACAAACTAACCACTAATCAGTAAATACAATAGCTACAGAAGCAGTTAGTCCATTTGCTGGACCTTTGGTTGTAATGGTGGACCTATGAATTGTCTATAGTATGAGGTTTTTTGGTGGATTTGTCATCATTTTTATATGCAAATTAATGTGGCCAAACAACTATTTTATTCAATATTGTCAAACGTATGCATGGTTCTTAACAAAAATGGTGTCTGTGCATGTTTTCAAGGTCAGTGGTTATGATAAACACAATTAGAAAGTTTTATTGTCTATATTTATACCCACTATGCAAATTAGCCACAGCCATTATCGCAAAACCATTTTTTTTCAATATCTCTGAAAGTATGCATGATAATGAGATAACAAAAAACTGTGTATACATATACATTTTCATGATCAGGGATTGGTTAAGACAATTTAATAGTTATAAAACATATACATTTTTATTTTATGCCAATTACCCAATACCAACACAGGCCTTGACATTAAGCTTTTGTATCCACTGGCCCGGGGGGCCAGTAGATTTGAAAAGTTACTGGCCCCCCAAAAAGTTACTGGCCTGAATATTGTAAGGAAAATATGCTGCTACCGAGGTGCCCATTGCTTTAGAAGACCAAGTTTCAACAAGAGTGACATCATGAAGACTTTCTGAAGCTCTTACGTTTTTTTTAAATGTAAATTTTTCAGATTGCAACAATAAAGAGAAAACTCGACGTTAAATGAAATCTTTTAGTTGTAGTCTCAGTTTGCTAATATAAAATCTGAAGCAACTTTCCCAACACAATTTTAGCACGTTTATTTATAGACTATTACATGGATTACTACATATTTCGAGAAATTAAATATCAACCTCAATGACTACAGTCAACGTCTTCTGTCAG
The DNA here is from genome assembly GCA_025642075.2 of Ridgeia piscesae. Classification (NCBI taxonomy): domain Eukaryota; kingdom Metazoa; phylum Annelida; class Polychaeta; order Sabellida; family Siboglinidae; genus Ridgeia; species Ridgeia piscesae. Next base: position 7,468 of record JAODUO010004825.1, read on the forward strand.
TGTTGTGTCTCTTCTACATATCCCAAAATAAAGTCAGTTTAAATTCAAAAAATAATATAACCCAAACAAGTAAAAAGTACAATATTATTTATAACAGCCTGCACTGCAGGCCATGTTATGAGCTGGGACATTATAAAAACAAACTTTTTTTCATATTTAATATTAACAATTGATTTACTCGTTGACATTTTCTATTAATAGTTCATTTTGCATAATTGCATCGAGACTAAAGCAAAGTCGGCGAAGTCGAATTCATGACTTTGTCTTTGACTGTTTTGACAGGTATACAGGGGGCTTGGTGTTTGAAGCTATAGTATAGCTGTCTGAAATGAAATTTTTTTTAGTTTTTGTTGTGCCTGAAAACTGTTACTGCAGAATCAGGCATACATGATAAAAAACCCTGATAAATTAGCATTAAAGCAGAAACCCTGCCCCATTTAATGAAGGGTAGCCCGACTGTAAAAACGGGCGTGTGCGGGCCGAACATTGAACCTTCCAAGATTGTATTACAAAATCCACCGCTACAGGAATGGTCTTTTACAACACTGTCAAACGTTTGACTGTCTAACAAATTGCGTAGATGTCTTTCCATTATGGAATGTTGTCTAGTTGTCTGTGTATTCTAGCTGTGTACTTGGGGTGCAGTGACTGAATTCTAGCTGTATACTTGGGGTGAAGTGACTGTGTATTCTAGCTGTGTACTTAGGGTGAAGTGACTGTGTATTCTAGCTGTGTAATTGGGGTGAAGTGACTGTGTATTCTAGCTGTGTACTTGGGGTGAAGTGACTGTGGATTCTAGCTGTGTACTTGGGGTGAAGTGACTGTGTATTCTAGCTGTGTACTTAGGGTGAAGTGACTGTGTATTATAGCTGTTTAATTGGGGTGAAGTGACTGTGTATTCTAGCTGTGTAATTGGGGTGCAGTGACTGCATATTCTAGCTGTGTACTTAGGGTGAAGTGACTGTGTATTCTAGCTATGTAATTGGGGTGCAGTGACTGTTTATTCTAGCTGTATACTTGGGGTGCAGTGACTGTATTCTAGCTGTGTACTAGGGGTGAAGTGACTGTGTATTCTAGCTGTGTACTTGGGGTGCAGTGACTGTGTATTCTAGCTGTGTACTTGGGGTGCAGTGACTGTGTATTCTAGCTGTGTACTTGGGGTGCAGTGACTGTGTATTCTAGCTGTGTACTTGGGGTGAAGTGACTGTGTATTCTAGCTGTGTACTTAGGGTGCAGTGACTGTGTATTCTAGCTGTGTACTTGGGGTGCAGTGACTGTGTATTCTAGCTATATACTTGGGGTGAAGTGACTGGGTATTCTAGCTGTGTACTTGGGGTGCAGTGACTGTGTATTCTAGCTGTGTACTTGGGGTGCAGTGACTGTGCATTCTAGCTGTATTCTTGGGGTGAAGTGACTGTGTACTTGGGGTGAAGTGATTGTGTATTCTAGCTGTGTACTTGGGGTGCAGTGACTTTGTATTCTAGCTGTGTACTTGGGGTGCAGTGACTGTGTTTTCTAGCTGTATACTTGGGGTGAAGTGACTGTGCATTCTAGCTGTGTACTTATGGTGCAGTGACTGTGTATTGGGGATGTAGTGACTGTGTATTCTAGCTGTGTATTGTGGGTGTAGTGACTGTATATTCTAACTGTGTATTGTGTGTGTAGTGACTGTGTATTCGAGCTGTGTACTTGGGGTGCAGTGACTGTGTATTCTAGCTGTGTACTTGGGGTGAAGTGACTGTGTATTATAGCTGTGTACTTAGGGTGCAGTGACTGTGTATTCTAGCTGTGTACTTGGGGTGCAGTAACTGTGTTTTCTAGCTGTGTACTTAGGGTGCAGTGACTGTGTTTTCTAGCTGTATACTTGGGGTGAAGTGACTGTGCATTCTAGCTGTGTACTTGGGGTGAAGTGACTGTGTATTCTAGCTGTGTACTTGGGGTGCAGTGACTGTGTATTCTAGCTGTGTACTTGGGGTGCAGTGACTGTGTATTCTAGCTGTGTACTTGGGGTGAAGTGACTGTGTATTCTAGCTGTGTACTTAGGGTGCAGGGGCTGTGTATTCTAGCTTTTACTTTGGGGGGCAGTGACTTTTTTCTAGCTGTGTACTTAGGGTGCAGTGACTGTGTTTTCTAGCTGTATACTTGGGGTGAAGTGACTGTGCATTCTAGCTGTATACTTGGGGTGAAGTGACTGCGTATTCTAGCTGTGTACTTGGGGTGAAGTGACTGTGTATTCTAGCTGTGTACTTGGGGTGCAGTGACTGTGTATTCTAGCTGTGTACTTGGGGTGCAGTGACTGTGTTTTCTAGCTGTGTACTTGGGGTGAAGTGACTGTGTATTCTAGCTGTGTACTTGGGGTGCAGTGACTGTGTATTCTAGCTGTGTACTTAGGGTGCAGTGACTGTGTATCGGGGATGTAGTGACTGTGTGTTCTAGCTGTGTATTGTGGGTGTAGTGACTGTATATTCTAGCTGTGTATTGTGTGTGTAGTGACTGTGCATTCGAGCTGTGTACTTGGGGTGCAGTGACTGTGTATTCTAGCTGTGTACTTGGGGTGCAGTGACTGTGTATTCTAGCTGTGTACTTGGGGTGCAGTGACTGTGTTTTCTAGCTGTATACTTGGGGTGAAGTGACTGTGCATTCTAGCTGTGTACTTGGGGTGAAGTGACTGTGTATTCTAGCGGTGTACTTAGGGTGCAGTGACTGTGTATTCTAGCTGTGTACTTGGGGTGCAGTGACTGTGTATTCTAGCTGTGTACTTGGGGTGAAGTGACTGTGTATTCTAGCTGTGTACTTAGGGTGCAGTGCATTCTAGCTTGTACTTGGGGTGCAGTGACTGTGTATTCTAGCTGTGTACTTGGGGTGAAGTGACTGTGTATTCTAGCGGTGTATTAGGGTGCAGTGACTGTGTATTCTAGCTGTGTACTTGGGGTGCAGTGACTGTGTATTCACTGTGTACTTGGGGTGAAGTGACTGTGTATTCTAGCTGTTTCTTGGGGT
>JAODUO010004829.1:0-5000 GCA_025642075.2 Ridgeia piscesae
GTTGTATTGTTGCTTCTTATTTGATGCATTAACGTTTATTGCAACATAATTATATAAAATGTATGCACAGTTATTTTGTTTGTTGATGGATCTAGTTGCCAGTTATCTATCTGTATATGGTTCAGTGCAACCAGTACATTCCGAAGCACCAGTTGCTCGAAGCAGAGAATTTCAAATCCGACTTTTCGTAATACACAGCAGTCCACCTGTAATAAAAAAATCGAACATTAAGAAATGTTTTATGTGAATCATTGCAAACATGGATTATTATTCTGAATGAACATAATTTCACAAAGCATGAATTCTGACACATTTCCTGTATTCATCTCGTCACTAATATCTCTGGGTTCTTTGAAACAAACTCATTATCTATGTTTATATATGACTCCATAAGACACATGCAAAATGATGAGAAGATAACCCTGCAGTTTATGTTCAAATAAAATAATCGTAACTGCCTACCATTGCTGTGTAGGCGGTGCATTAGATCATGATATATGAATCAATATAGTTGCTGTTATTACAAATGTGATGGGTGTCCACACCTGGGCGATGCCAAAAAACAGCAAGGTATTGATTGTTTCCACAATTGACACACCTGCACAATTGTGGGACCTAATTCATTTAATTTCATTGGAACTATTCAATACGATTTATGTTAAATGATAAACCCCACCAAGTCTTAACAAATGTGTTATTACCATAAAACGTAATAAGTGACACATACTTAGTCTGATAGTTGAATGCGGCAAGCCTGAGCCTGAGGTCACTGAGGTGACCCGGCTGGCCCAAGGCGGCAAGGCTTGGCCCAAGCTAAGCGATCATATTTCGCTTGTCATAATAATACGATCATTACGCAGTCCGGACCTCAGGATAATAATATTTAAGCAATAACAATAATAGACAACTTAATATTTACCTTCATCAATATGCTCCGCGCGTTGCCGAGTTGCAGCCATTTCATGACAGCAGACAAACTTGTCACCGCATCAACAAATTGGTTCGGCACCGCCACCAATTGACACCGTTTCTGCTAGTTTTGTTTTTTGTACGTTCAGCTTCCCGTGTGTCTTTCTTTTCGTGGTCACTCGCCTCTAGTGTATCTTCCAATACGTGCCTTTGTCTTTGCGGCTGGAATCTATATCCAGATACTTCTGCATCCGTTAAATGATCCGATTTAGATAATCCATAACAAACACGCCATTTTTATTTTTCTCTGCGCACAGCGCCTCCAGACGGATTTATGAATAACTAATCTGTGGAGAAGCCTCAGTTTACTGACGTCATTCTTCGTCGACAATGGCGTAGCTCATAGTATGTTGTTCAAAAATATTTTTCAGGTAAACGGCTGGCGTTAAAAAAATGAGTATATGTGGAAATTGTTACTTTATATTAACTCTATTAGGTGTACGCCACGAAACCGTTGCTTTTTTTCCCTTTAAAATTACCTGATTGTGTAGTCGTTGTTTGCTTTGCGGTCGGGCCGACATCATGGCATCAATCGTTTTCACGCTGATCTATTATATAACTGGCGTTTGGTTTCCGAGACATCCCAGCGTGTGTTAAAACCCATGAAGAGTCTGTTTGATTAAGGTCAATTAAAGAGTAAATGTGGAGCAAGGCATTGTTTGTTTTGTGCAGACATCAATGATCAGTAGCATTTCCCTGCTGCCAGTCCTGGCTTCGCACATCGGTGTTTTACGTAGGACCGGCGCATCGACCATGCCGCGAGTCAATGGCTTGAAAATTGCAATCGAGATTCATTGACACTTCTTGTTTATAAATCGGATAAATAGGTTGCATCTCAGTAGAAAAGATCAGTATAATGCTATGCTGAAATGTCATGATGAATTGCGTCGCAAATATTAGGCGTAACACTTCGCCATATGAATTCATCAACCGCCTATAAAATGGGGAGTCGTAGTCGTTTTGGCGTGGTCAGTGCGCGTTATAAATCAGTATTTTAACGATAACTGAAAGACGAAGGAAGTTGTGCCAATAATGAGCGTATTTGTTTTAGTTTTGAATCTTTATGCGCGTTCAGCGACTGAGAGCCAGGTTATTATTATAGATGTCATATTATCGCTCATCTCCATACATCGTGGTCTGTTGGTGCATAATTTATTTCAAAACTATACAATTTTATTTTATTTAGTTCAACATTTAACAGTGTGTAACAATGTTTTCTGAACAGACTGCGCGGTCGACACGCAGTACCTTCCTGTTCTACGAGGTTTGTGGTGCAGTGGCTGCATTGGTCTTCTTTGAAATGCCGTTGGTAGTAGATACAGAATGGAATCGTAGTAAATATGAACGCTAAATCTAAATATCAAAACACATTCAATTTAGTCATTATCTTAAGCTAAGATAATTATATATATATCATATAAGTCAAACATCAACAGCATAATTGAACTGGTGGCATCAGAAGATCTTATATAAGTTTATATATGTCATCATCATCGTATATCGTGTATATATATATATATATATATATATATATATATATATATATATATATATATGTATATATATATATATATATATATATATATATATATATATATATATATATATATATATATATTGGCACTGACCGAATACGTTTGTACTTTTACTTAAGTAGTTTTGTGGAGCGGTACTTTTACTTAAGTAGTTTTTTCCGGGGGTTCTTTTACTTAAGTAGTTTTTTGGGAGATTACTTTTACTTAGTTACTTTTCTGGAGTACTTGTTACAGCACTGATAAATAGTTACATTCCCAGAGGTATTACACTAAAACATTATTACAATAAGTTAGAAAATGTAGGATACAGTTATGTACATTCTCTATAAAAATTAACACAATTGTTAAGACTCCACTTACATGTGAAGCAGCTGACCCTCCTCTGAGTAAATCTTCATTAGAGAAGGCAGCCTGGGCATGGCTGATCTGTGGGTACAGTGGTGCACTGCCAGGCAGAGACAGGCTGCTGGCACTGAAAGATAAAACACTGTTATTACAAGAAGAAACGTAACTCAGAAACACACATCATGCTTCAGTCGATGCTCTAAGCCAGACACCATGATGCAACATTATAGATGCAAGAATTAAAACTGCCTTTGGAGCTTTATTTGTAAATTGCTACGTTGCTACACAACCTGTGGATCTAAATCGTTCACTGATGTCATGTGATGTCACTCACATTCTGGTAGAATAGTCTTGTTGTTAAAATATAGTTTTATTATCAGTATTATTTAACAGACTTTTTAAATGAACCACATCCAGGAACAGCATGCTTCATAGTATATACAAGCAGGTAGTAATCAAGCAGACTTACCCATGGATGATCGTATTTCTTTGGAAACTGAAAATGAAATTATAAGATTTTACATGCAAACTGATTTTACATGCAAACTTACACATCTAAATACTGTACCACATAACGCATAATTAACCAGTCATACGTTTTTCAATATTTCTTATGACAAACAACGTACACTGCTTGCATAAAATAAATTATGATGCGGCCACAAGGACAGTAAGGAGCTCTGCCATGTGTCAGATGTGATGAAATTCATTAACCAACCGTTTTAATGTTACATTTATTTTTCAATACAATTTTAACACATTTAAAAGCATTGCAGATATATATTATTATTTGCCTCTGAGCAGCTATCATACTGATTAATGGTGTTCAGAAATGCTGTGTTATTTTTAATATTAAAATCTAGCCAAAGCCCATCTAGAAGTAATAAATGTAAACAAAGGGCAGCAGTTATCACTGTTACTTATTGTTTTATCTTGAACTTGATCACTCCCTTTCTGCAGTCATCAACAGGGGCAAGGCACACGGTTGATAATAATTTTCTAGAAAATCAAACTGTTTTAATTTTATACTATTTCTCTTGTACTTGTATAGCACCATATACTTATACAAATATGGCGCTGTAGAATCAATATACATTTACATAACAATTACTGAGACAGTGGTACCCTTTGTAACAAATGTTATTACTACAAACATTTTAATTAATATACATATATTCATATTTTTTATTATTTATGTATCTTAATATGTTGTGAAGCACCACGAACAATACTCGATGTGGCAAATAACATATACTATTATGATTATTAAAAGAATTTTGTGAGCTTCAGCACTTGGGAGATGATACTGTTACAATGCTCCAAAGTTGGTATATTAATCTATAGATAATCAAATAGCACAGTTTGCCTACCCAGGGTTCCGGTTCCACGATCTTGTATTTGTATAGCAGTTGGTCAGTTGCTAACTGGACAGGTGCCACCACGGGTAATGTTCCTTCATCAACTTGCGTGACAAAAACCAAACAGTTCTTTGGCGTGGTGCCAGGGGAATCACTTGAGACGTCTGACAGCCAGGGTTGAAGCAAATGTAAGCGTCGAGGCATTGAGCTGCAAGTGTAAATACTGGTGGTTATTACTTAGCAAAATCTGTATTATTTTTTAGTATTAGTATTCTGATGGAAAAAAAACGTAGTTGCTCAACTGTGGACTTTATAAATGTTCTTAACAAGTTATAATCATCAGAATACAACAAAATATATGTAACACCGCTCTAACCCGTCCTAGTAGCCCGAGGGGGTTAAGGGGGCTATTGGAACAGGGTTAGGGGTATTCAAACATAAGATTTCAGCATGTAAATGATTTCTGTTTTATTAAAAAAAATAGATATTAGTTTCAACGAATAAAATATTTCTATTTGACATGCTTATAAATTACAGTCTCAGAGGGACTTGCCTGGCTGCCAGAATAACAAACGGAGATCAGTGGAAATTACGTATTGTGTTACCACATCACATTGATGAGTTAAGTATGTAAGTAAAAATCACAATCATCTACAAAAAAGATGAATCACATTATTTGTCATGTTACTTTTTAAATAGTACTGTGAGTGAAATTTTCTGAATTTTGTTTAGCAGTTACAAAATATCCACATTTGAAGAACAATAAGCACAGACCTATGTGTCTTTCTTTCCT
>JAODUO010004829.1:7500-11095 GCA_025642075.2 Ridgeia piscesae
ATATATATATATATATATATATATATATATATATATTGTGTGTGTGTGTGTGTGTGTGTGTATTGAACAAAATCAATCAATCAATTCTGACAAATTATTTCTAATTGAATTCGTTTTGGGCTATATATTGTCAGACCACTGTGTGCGCTAAACATAAAGGTTTTTTTTTTGATTAAGTGGGGATGATAAAAGATATTTGTCTTTTTAATCAGTGCTCCTTGGTTTGGGGTATCTAAAAATAGCGTAGATAATTTTGAACTTGCATATAAATATTATGGTGCGCGATGGTGGAGTATTTCCAGAGTGCGCTAAACGGCTAAACTATTAATGATGTGAATGTTATGTTGACATGTTATCCATTCAGACAATGCGGGACTGCCGTTACGTGACGTGCATTGTTTCTGCGTGACAACCAGTTGAACGTTCGACGTCAAACTCGAAGTACGCGGGCATGTTATATCGCGGCTTCTAGATGTAGACCCAGAATTTTTTTCTCCAGCTGCACGAAGATCTAGGATCGGACTCCTACATTACCCGAGAACACACGACGGACACTTACATAACCGGTGCAATACTCGTTCCAAGCGACCGACGGTGACAAGGCGAACTTGCTGAAAGAAGGATTGCGCGCAATTTCGATAGAACGAGACCAGACGTCGGATGCGGTCAAATCGACGAAGTTGCGGTCATGAGACACGGACGTTAGCTATAATTAGTTACTGGCGTTAAAAAGGAAAAGGTAAGTTCTTAAATAGCGCACTATCCAATCATCAGGACTTCTCAAAGCGCTTTACCCCCTGTTCAATCTAACACCATCTCAACTTGGATCCATGGGAAGCATTCAGCTACTCTGCAATTAATGCGCGAGGGTTGCTCGTACAAACGGACAGCACTGTCTATAGCCAGGTACTCATTCATACAGCTGAGTTAATTGGAAAAATTGTGAGAAAAAACTGTCCATGGCTCACCGCAGCACAGGATTCGAACCCGGTGTGATGGTCTAGAACGTCAACCGGTCCAGAACGTCGATCTATTCGTGTGGCTTTAAAGGAAGTGGTGGCCTGGTAAACTATACACGTGCATCGCCAGTTCATGCGATTGACTTTGTATATTTTCTCAGGTGTCCCTTTGTCACGATGGCCAGTGGATAATTCTCCATAAATATTATAGTACGATCTTTGGTAGGCGATGGTCTTCCATCCTGGAGACATGTCCTGCCCAGCGAAGCTGTGTTTTGAGGAGCATGGCCTCGATGCTGGTAACCTTAGCCATTTCAAGGACCTCAATGTTGGTGACGAAATCACTCCAATTGATGTTTAGGATAGCACGCAGGCAGCGCTGATGGTAACGGTAACGCTCGATGAGGTGCATATGGCGACGATAGGTGATCCATATGACTCAGCACCATACAGGAGAGTGGTCAGCACAACAGCTTTGTAGACATTGATTGAGCGCCACAAGAAGAGTATCATCCACCCAGCATCTTCATCGAACAGTCTGAACTGAAAGCAGTCCACAAATTCAGCTACTTGGGATGCATTCCCACATCTGAAGCCAAAATAGACAAAGAAATGGACAATAGGCTAGCAAAGGCAAACAGTGCCTTCGGTAGACTATGCGAACGGGTATGGAACAACAAAAATCTAAAGAAAGACACGAAAATCAATGTCAATGTTCATGTCTACAAAGAACGTAATTGTCATCATGGCAACACTCAATGGCTTTCCCGTCGTCATCATCACCGATCGTTAGAAACGACCCGTTCAGAATCCACGTGACAGCATTGTTCACGTACGTAAACGATGACGTGACTGTATTGTTCACGTCTATAAAGAACGTCATCATGGCAACACTTAGTGAAATTCCCGTCGTCATCATCACTGATCGTTAGAAATTTCTTAAGTTTTTCGACCATTGGCAGATCGGCGCAAGCAAGTCTTGACAGACGCAGATGACAATGTCAATGACAACAGCGACATATCTCTCGCACTTGATGTCTTGTTGTCGGAGCATAGCGGATGTCCGACAAAAGTTTCGTTTTGTTGTTCGGTCGGCTTCTCTGTCGACTTTGAAAAAAGATCCAGTTTCGGTGCACGTAGGGCCTACAATGGACGCTTCAAGCGACGTTCATTGGTCCCATGATGCGCCGTTGCCGTAGGTGAAGACGATGGACGATCAGAGATCGCGGGCCGGTGTTCCGGTTGCCATTCGCTAATCGTTGATCCTGTGTCTCAGTGACGTCAGGTCAATGATGTCCCTATAAACACGCAGTATTGAACACTGAGCTGAGCAAACATTCTTAGCTTTAATGTAATTGTTATGATTTAACAACATATTGACAAGTCCACTGCAGCCATATACACACCCTCAAAAATAATCATAACAACCGAATCTGAATAGCAACGCACCGAAGCGTAGCGATTCCACCGGCGAACAGGACGGACACGTGAAACACCTGAAATGCAAAAATAACCAGTAAAAATTTCAATAATTATATGAAACTTAAATGAAGTCGTGTACGGAGATTTTTACTTTTTGCTAACATGTCGACAATTATGGGAGTCTGCCAGCGTTCTTTTCAGCATTCGGTGTACAAGAGAACATTTGCTGTTTTTAACAGAAGTCTTATGTAGTGTCGCTAATTTGGAAGAAAACCTTTATGAAAAGCAGGTGACGCTCACACAAATTTGCCATTTCAACTGCGTTAATGTGCGATCGCAATTGTGGTCAATTTGTAATTCGAAGATTGGATAAATAATTTTAATTTCACATAAAACACGCAAACGAAGTTTTAGTTTATTGATTACGTAATTTTATACTTTATATACTAATTCTATATATATATAGTGAATTGGGTTAATAATACTAGGGTGTTCTAATCTGCACCTCAGAGCTAGTCATCTATCTCGTTGTCATGTAATCCTGGTGGATACTCGTAGTCACCAGAGAGCACTTAGTGTGTAAAATCACGCCCAGTTGGACAAAGTGGACAACCTGTTAGGCACATGTGTCCTGGGCCAGCGACCAGTCAACACCTAGTGTCTGGACCTAGTAGTAAATTATCACCAGCGGCCTGGTAAGATTGTTTTGTTGCATTTACATTATTAGTTTTATGTATGTGTTAAGAAGTTTCTTGTATTACGTGATATTGCATGTTATTATATTTTGATATATCATCAAGCTACACATATAACTAAATGTCATACTTTATACGTTGGGAAGATGGGCGTGGCAAGTGAATGTATATAGCCTACAGGGCGTGGCAGTTCAGTGCTAAAGATGCGCGTATGTAATTGAACAACCACGGTTGTATGTTAAAGGGAACCAAAAGATAAAGTCGAATGGTAATCACTTTGAAAGAGGGTTAATAAAAACGAAACCCATTTTTTCAAATTTGGGAATCCCCCATTTTTGATGTGTCAGTGGTTTATTAGTAAAAAAAATCTGAACACCTTTTCTATCAAAGTTCGTAAGTCGCGCCATTTTGACTGATGTGTACGTGGGTATGTTTGGCGTTGAGCCCAGATTCTCGATTTTAAAAATTCCCTTTAAAAAAGAGGGGCCCCATTTTAATGCCTGCCCGGTGGGAAAACTG
>JAODUO010004830.1:0-10943 GCA_025642075.2 Ridgeia piscesae
TGCAGATATTCCAACGGCGGATGACAGGCGACGTTCCGTTCCATGACGTCTCCTGGCAGCGGTACAAACACGGCTTCGGCAACGTCTCGCACGAGTACTGGCTCGGGAACGAGGTCGTGCACACCATCACGACCGCCGGCACAGACTACCTGCTCCGTATAGAGTTGACGAACGCAAACGGCACAACGCGAGTGGCAGAATATAGCGACTTTAGACTGGACTCGGAGAAACACCACTACGCGCTACAACTGGGCTTGTTCCTATCAATGAGTGATGTCGGTAAGTTGTTTTGAGTGTGGTTGAGATGTTTTGAGTGTGGTTGAGAGTTGAGACTTTTGAGAGTGTTGGTGTGTCCAGCATGCATTGCAACGTTGAAACACTGATTTTGTTTCATACACGGGAATGTATGTTTTAACTACAAAGGCAAAGCAAAGGTAGATAATACTTATGTACTTTTGAATAGTTATTTACATACAACAAGGTGTTGTATTGGTCTCAGCGACAACTTTTATATAGAATAGAATAAGCCCATGGGTTAAGGCCCAGATATACTATCGGGCAATGTCGTACGGCATTGACTTGTTGGATGCGTTATATTGCACTATGCTCGTGTTTACGTCACCATCAGACGCTGTATTGTGTTTGATGGATACCAACATGCGCTATTCTTATCGGACACGGGGGATGCGATTGCCAATGAAAACAACGCATTGCGTTGGCACATCCACCTCGGCGAAACAGTGAAAGAGTGACGTTCATTTATTGTCGCACTTCCGTCCTACACTATCTCAACGTGTGGCTTTTGTAGGTCAACCGACATAGTTGGTAAACGTCACACATGCTACATTGTCGACGACATTGCCTGGTACTGTATTTGGCCCTTTACACAGAACATGCACGTTTACGACGGACGGCTGTTGTGTGTGCTGGGTGTGGTCAGGGTCGCTGACTGTTGTTTCCCTTCTTCCTCTCTTATAATGATCCCACACTGCCTCGCTCTACTGTCTTCATCGTGTTTTCCTTCTCATATATCTTCCCACTCTCTTCTGTCGTTCCGCGTTCTACTCTTACACTTGAAGAACGCTCACAATTATCGATATTTAGACTACTATTTACACAGCGTAAATCACAGTGTCATAATTCGACTGCTAATTACAGCAAATGCATATCGCATTTGATTTGCACAGCCGTAGTAACTGAACAAAAAAACCGTAATTCAATAATTTTTTGAAAACCCCCGTGGGACAACCAATTAATATATTTTCATAAAGGGGATTCTTTTTGAAAAACCAGTGTGTGAGGAGGTGGTTCAAAACTTCGCTTTGAGCGATTATGTACCTATGTAAAACACCTTACTACAAAGGCTCACTTCGCAGAGAGCAATGGGATTTTGATTAGAGCGTCGTGAAAACATGGACTCGAATCCTATACTGTTTTGTGAAATCATTTGCTAGTTCATCCAGTCTATGTAACTTGGTTCACTCAATTGTGTGAATACCTGTGACTATAGAGACTGAAAAGAAATGTATCAATTTCCATCAATTTCATCGTGGCTGAATACCTTTCAGAAAGTCGAAATGGTGTTTAATTGATGAAAACTGTCAGGAAGTAAAGTGTAGATCGCTTTGGACAGTGTCTATATATTAATGTTCCTTTTATATTTTGATTTAATCTACTGTACAAACAAAATAATTTGTTCTTGCATAAATATCATGTAATTCATGAAGAACTAAGGTCCCCGTCTGGAACAACCTGCATTGAAAGATGACCGTGTTAACCAGACTATGCTGCAATGATAATAATATCAGACTGATCTTAAATGTGAGACAGACGTATTACCGATAAACGATTGATTTTACGACTATGTTTTATCCGTAAATAAATTCGCGAAATTATACATTAAATAAGCGGGGAAAATAGATAGATATCGCTTGACAAACCTCCACAAATAATATGTACGTTACAACTGCGCATTATGTCCATTGATTTATTGTTAGCATACCACCGTACACGAGTGTTTACTATGGACACAAACCCACGATTCTTTGTCACAGGCGACTCCCTCGAGTACCACCACAACAAACCGTTCAGCACGACCGACTTTGACCATTCTCGCGGTCACTGCACTAGTCGCAACCCCGGGGCGTGGTGGTTCGACTGGTGCGCCAACTCGAACCTCAACGGCATCTACGGTCCAGGTCTCGGCTACAAGTACATCATGTGGGACCAGTGGCTGGGGCTGAAGGCACTCGCCGGCACGAAGATGATGATCAGACCCGTCAACTTCATATCCGGTACGAATTATGTTTTAAAACGTATCTCTTTAATGCTGCCTATCCTCATTAGATTCCTAGCACCTTTATCCATCCATCGGCGACTCGCGCATTGTTTACAATTACGATATTGCTTAATCCCTTCGGTTTTTTCGCGTCACTGGGTTTGATCTTCGATGATATTGGCGCAATAGAAGTCAACAAATAGTAACAATTATAATGTTATGTACGTTTACCCCAGACAGTATTATTCTTGCCACCTATCTTCGGTAATATATTTGTGAAATATACGTTTATCTTCGCACATATCGAATATTTATATTCAGCATGATGCTATTTAATAAAGCAATTTTGATGTTTTGTCAGATGATAAAGTTAATATAACTAGATAACTGTTAACATATGAGTGAGTGCGCTTCTGTGTGCGTGCAATCGTATAGTATTAAATCAAATAACTGGTTTTATAACTATGTCACGGAATTTCTGGGTGTCTGCGTGAAATCTGGGATGTTGCAATACCATAAGCAGACAATATGCAATTTATATGTTCCGAGGTATTTTCTTACGTAATAACATCAGTTAAAGTATAACAAACATAACGGGTTTATGCTGAGTTTATATGTTAAACATGTTTCCGCTGTTACTGTTTTTGTCAGTCGTGTTTTTGAAGCCATCATAATCATATTAAGAAAACTCCTTATTTTGTATTACGTTGTGCTTTCCTACTTAGTATTGTATTGCTCTGACAGCGAATATTATTGTACTATTCACGTGTTTACCATTGATATTTGAGTAATGTTCTGCTTTGCCTCATCTAGCCCCCGACTGTGGGCGTATGCAGCAGCAAGGTATCACAACAAATGGCATTTACGTCTTGTTCGTCGCTGGCCACTCAATTAGTGTTCACTGTGACTTCACAACAAGCGGCGGAGGTTGGATTGTAAGAATAGTTTTCCTTGTTTTGATTACAGCGCCAAACCGTGCATCTATATCCAGTACAATGGAATTAGTTACACTATGTTACAACATTTCAAATGTTACAGTAAAATACACTTTTTTATTATTAATATGATGATCACACCATGGTGTCCAATATTTAAGGTGTATTAAAGAGTTACGTTATATAAATGTAGTCATGCAATGTACTGCTGTTTATTACGGCATCGGCTAAATAGTGGATAACTGACTGTGTCGTCAGAATAGGAACAGAGGTGCAAGTACTACTTGGAGTACACATTGGATGATGCTATATCTGATCTATGTGGCATTAGTGATATATTACATTACTTGTTCGGGAACACATAGTTAATGTTATTTGATCAATGTCACACATCGTACTGTCAACCATTTGTTTGACTTTAAATTGCCATTACCTCAATTGATGTATTTTACACATATATTTACCGTCCATGGTTTCTATATAAGATTTGTATTTGAATGCTGCTGCTCATTTGTATTGAATGCTGGTGCCAGCTGATAGAACGAAGAACGAAAGACTCTCCCACCTTCGACGTACCATTCAGTGCCTACAATCACAGCTTTGGCGACCATTCACATCCTCGCATGGACTTCTGGCTTGGCAGTGAACAAATCCAGCACATTACACGGGGCAGGCGGTTTCAGATCCGCTTTGAGATGTCATTGTCTGGCGGTCTGAGAAAAGTTGTAGAGTTTGGGGGTTTCACTCTAGACTTGACACAAGGGAGAGAGATGATACGCATGAGCATGTATTCAGGTGGGTTTTTCACACATTATATTTATTCAATAAAGCAAAATTATTTAGAAAAACGGTACAGATATGTTTTATTCACTTTTGTACTTCTTGATTTACATTTCAGTATGTGATGGTAAATATTTATGATAGTGAATTACTCATTTGTCTAGTTATGTTATCTTGACATCTGAATAGGGTCGGTTAATATTTTGTTTGCGATTTGGAAACTTACCAATGCAATGTCATCAATTACGTATTGACTAATTGTGACAAGCCAGAAAAATTTTGGCCACCACGAAAAGAAAGGACACAAAAAGCCCAAAAAGGGAAAAAAGGCTTTCCTTAAAACAATATATGATTAGTTGCTGTAACGCATCTTATTGTCTCTGCTGTACTTGTTTCATGTATTCCAGCTACAACATTAGTTTACACTTTTCACCAGGATAACATTATATCCAAACAGGTACCTAAGGTACACAATATCGAATGTACCTTACATTTTTATTTGGATACCTACATCATGCGGAAGTGTTGACGAAAACAAGTTGTGGTTGTTGTTTGTAGCATACTCGTCAACGGGGAAGGAACGTTTTACTTCCGCGTTTAACCGTTACATTTTGGCCCGGGGAACTTTTTTGGAAAACAATTTGGTTGGGAAAAGCCCAAGGAACAATGCCCCCTAAAGGGAATCGGGGTTTTAAAATCCCGGGAAACCAAAGGGGTTTTTTTTCAAAAACCAGGATTTTTCCGTTTTAAAAACCCAAGATAAACTGAACGGTTGGGAAAAACGCCTTCCCTTTTTCCAAAAACCCCTTGTTTTCGTCAACACTTCCGCATGATGTAGGTATCCAAATAAAAATGTAAGGTACATTCGATATTGTGTACCTTAGGTACCTGTTTGGATATAATGTTATCCTGGTGAAAAGTGTAAACTAATGTTGTAGCTGGAATACATGAAACAAGTACAGCAGAGACAATAAGATGCGTTACAGCAACTAATCATATATTGTGTATGTATATGTGTATGCGTCTGTGTCTGTGTCTGTGTCTGTGTCTGTTTTCTGTGTCTGTGTTTGCGTTTTTTTTTTATATGTGTTCGTGTGTTTCTTGTGCACAATTAGTCAATACGTAATTGATGACATTGCATTGGTAAGTTTCCAAATCGCAAACAAAATATTAACCGACCCTATTCAGATGTCAAGATAACATAACTAGACAAATGAGTAATTCACTATCATAAATATTTACCATCACATACTGAAATGTAAATCAAGAAGTACAAAAGTGAATAAAACATATCTGTACCGTTTTTCTAAATAATTTTGCTTTATTGAATAAATATAATGTGTGAAAAACCCACCTGAATACATGCTCATGCGTATCATCTCTCTCCCTTGTGTCAAGTCTAGAGTGAAACCCCCAAACTCTACAACTTTTCTCAGACCGCCAGACAATGACATCTCAAAGCGGATCTGAAACCGCCTGCCCCGTGTAATGTGCTGGATTTGTTCACTGCCAAGCCAGAAGTCCATGCGAGGATGTGAATGGTCGCCAAAGCTGTGATTGTAGGCACTGAATGGTACGTCGAAGGTGGGAGAGTCTTTCGTTCTTCGTTCTATCAGCTGGCACCAGCATTCAATACAAATGAGCAGCAGCATTCAAATACAAATCTTATATAGAAACCATGGACGGTAAATATATGTGTAAAATACATCAATTGAGGTAATGGCAATTTAAAGTCAAACAAATGGTTGACAGTACGATGTGTGACATTGATCAAATAACATTAACTATGTGTTCCCGAACAAGTAATGTAATATATCACTAATGCCACATAGATCAGATATAGCATCATCCAATGTGTACTCCAAGTAGTACTTGCACCTCTGTTCCTATTCTGACGACACAGTCAGTTATCCACTATTTAGCCGATGCCGTAATAAACAGCAGTACATTGCATGACTACATTTATATAACGTAACTCTTTAATACACCTTAAATATTGGACACCATGGTGTGATCATCATATTAATAATAAAAAAGTGTATTTTACTGTAACATTTGAAATGTTGTAACATAGTGTAACTAATTCCATTGTACTGGATATAGATGCACGGTTTGGCGCTGTAATCAAAACAAGGAAAACTATTCTTACAATCCAACCTCCGCCGCTTGTTGTGAAGTCACAGTGAACACTAATTGAGTGGCCAGCGACGAACAAGACGTAAATGCCATTTGTTGTGATACCTTGCTGCTGCATACGCCCACAGTCGGGGGCTAGATGAGGCAAAGCAGAACATTACTCAAATATCAATGGTAAACACGTGAATAGTACAATAATATTCGCTGTCAGAGCAATACAATACTAAGTAGGAAAGCACAACGTAATACAAAATAAGGAGTTTTCTTAATATGATTATGATGGCTTCAAAAACACGACTGACAAAAACAGTAACAGCGGAAACATGTTTAACATATAAACTCAGCATAAACCCGTTATGTTTGTTATACTTTAACTGATGTTATTACGTAAGAAAATACCTCGGAACATATAAATTGCATATTGTCTGCTTATGGTATTGCAACATCCCAGATTTCACGCAGACACCCAGAAATTCCGTGACATAGTTATAAAACCAGTTATTTGATTTAATACTATACGATTGCACGCACACAGAAGCGCACTCACTCATATGTTAACAGTTATCTAGTTATATTAACTTTATCATCTGACAAAACATCAAAATTGCTTTATTAAATAGCATCATGCTGAATATAAATATTCGATATGTGCGAAGATAAACGTATATTTCACAAATATATTACCGAAGATAGGTGGCAAGAATAATACTGTCTGGGGTAAACGTACATAACATTATAATTGTTACTATTTGTTGACTTCTATTGCGCCAATATCATCGAAGATCAAACCCAGTGACGCGAAAAAACCGAAGGGATTAAGCAATATCGTAATTGTAAACAATGCGCGAGTCGCCGATGGATGGATAAAGGTGCTAGGAATCTAATGAGGATAGGCAGCATTAAAGAGATACGTTTTAAAACATAATTCGTACCGGATATGAAGTTGACGGGTCTGATCATCATCTTCGTGCCGGCGAGTGCCTTCAGCCCCAGCCACTGGTCCCACATGATGTACTTGTAGCCGAGACCTGGACCGTAGATGCCGTTGAGGTTCGAGTTGGGAAATAAACCCCCCCGGGGTTTGGTATGCTAAAATTAAATTTTTAATTTTTTGGACTAATGCCGGCAAAAGGGGGTTGTAAAACCGGGACTTTTTAAAAAATTTGGTTTGGAGGGTTTGTCAAAGGGATTTTTTAACTATTTTTTTCCCCGCTTATTTAATGTATAATTTCGCGAATTTATTTACGGATAAAACATAGTCGTAAAATCAATCGTTTATCGGTAATACGTCTGTCTCACATTTAAAAGGAAAAAACCAAATCTTTGGAAAAATTTTAAATTATTTTTTAAAAATGATATTTATGCAAGAACAAATTATTTTGTTTGTACAGTAGATTAAATCAAAATATAAAAGGAACATTAATATATAGACACTGTCCAAAGCGATCTACACTTTACTTCCTGACAGTTTTCATCAATTAAACACCATTTCGACTTTCTGAAAGGTATTCAGCCACGATGAAATTGATGGAAATTGATACATTTCTTTTCAGTCTCTATAGTCACAGGTATTCACACAATTGAGTGAACCAAGTTACATAGACTGGATGAACTAGCAAATGATTTCACAAAACAGTATAGGATTCGAGTCCATGTTTTCACGACGCTCTAATCAAAATCCCATTGCTCTCTGCGAAGTGAGCCTTTGTAGTAAGGTGTTTTACATAGGTACATAATCGCTCAAAGCGAAGTTTTGAACCACCTCCTCACACACTGGTTATTTCTTTAAAATATCCGTAATACTCCAGATTGACAGTCACGTGTAGGTATATTAGTGCGCTTCGATGCGGCACGAGCAAAGGAATTGTACTAATAACCAGCATTATTGAATTACGGTTTTTTTGTTCAGTTACTACGGCTGTGCAAATCAAATGCGATATGCATTTGCTGTAATTAGCAGTCGAATTATGACACTGTGATTTACGCTGTGTAAATAGTAGTCTAAATATCGATAATTGTGAGCGTTCTTCAAGTGTAAGAGTAGAACGCGGAACGACAGAAGAGAGTGGGAAGATATATGAGAAGGAAAACACGATGAAGACAGTAGAGCGAGGCAGTGTGGGATCATTATAAGAGAGGAAGAAGGGAAACAACAGTCAGCGACCCTGACCACACCCAGCACACACAACAGCCGTCCGTCGTAAACGTGCATGTTCTGTGTAAAGGGCCAAATACAGTACCAGGCAATGTCGTCGACAATGTAGCATGTGTGACGTTTACCAACTATGTCGGTTGACCTACAAAAGCCACACGTTGAGATAGTGTAGGACGGAAGTGCGACAATAAATGAACGTCACTCTTTCACTGTTTCGCCGAGGTGGATGTGCCAACGCAATGCGTTGTTTTCATTGGCAATCGCATCCCCCGTGTCCGATAAGAATAGCGCATGTTGGTATCCATCAAACACAATACAGCGTCTGATGGTGACGTAAACACGAGCATAGTGCAATATAACGCATCCAACAAGTCAATGCCGTACGACATTGCCCGATAGTATATCTGGGCCTTAACCCATGGGCTTATTCTATTCTATATAAAAGTTGTCGCTGAGACCAATACAACACCTTGTTGTATGTAAATAACTATTCAAAAGTACATAAGTATTATCTACCTTTGCTTTGCCTTTGTAGTTAAAACATACATTCCCGTGTATGAAACAAAATCAGTGTTTCAACGTTGCAATGCATGCTGGACACACCAACACTCTCAAAAGTCTCAACTCTCAACCACACTCAAAACATCTCAACCACACTCAAAACAACTTACCGACATCACTCATTGATAGGAACAAGCCCAGTTGTAGCGCGTAGTGGTGTTTCTCCGAGTCCAGTCTAAAGTCGCTATATTCTGCCACTCGCGTTGTGCCGTTTGCGTTCGTCAACTCTATACGGAGCAGGTAGTCTGTGCCGGCGGTCGTGATGGTGTGCACGACCTCGTTCCCGAGCCAGTACTCGTGCGAGACGTTGCCGAAGCCGTGTTTGTACCGCTGCCAGGAGACGTCATGGAACGGAACGTCGCCTGTCATCCGCCGTTGGAATATCTGCATAGAACGCCATTATGACAAACCGAATGATGCTGTCATTACGAATAAAGGAGGGTTACGAAAATATAACATGTCATGTAAAAATGCTACAATTTCATAACAGTTTCACCAGAGACGACAGCGGTCTTCCTGGGCAACGGGAAACTCGGCTAGTATTTTATATGCCAGGTCAATCACCATGCCACTGAAATAGTACGTGTGTTCTAAATCTCTTAGCCTATTTTCATGTTCTCTGTGATTTCTTGCTGACACGTTTGACATTCTGGTGTTCTGGTATTTTTTATCACTGCACAAAAGATCACAGTTTTATGCACAATATCTGCGTTTTGCTGGTCTATTTTCGAAAGTGACTCAACACAACTTTTCAAACACTTGGCTTACAAAATTTCGGCTGATTAAATATGGTACACTTAGATCGTTGCTATCGTGCAAAATAATATGTTCAGTTGTGTTAATAAATAACTAACACATTCGGACTCACGTCCTTTTAATACATGCATTACTAATATATATATTTGAGTTGTTTGATTTGGTCAATATGTATTTTCCCAACTATGTCGGCAGACATAAAGATATAACTTAGACATGTTGTCTCTATATATAGCATGTTGAATGACCCACCATCCATCCACCGCCACTTGAATTAAGATCGCGTAAATTATAATTTTTATATTAAAAAATTTGGATCCCTTTTTCAAATTAATTTTTTTGGTTTTTTCGGAAAAAAGTAATATTATATGTACATGTACAGAAACTACGTTAATATTACGCAATCGTTTTCTAGGCGAGGAACAACTTGTTTCTAGTAATTTGTTTGCGGCTAAACGTTTGCGACAAGCTCCTAAGATATCATTTATTTACTTACTTAATCCTTTTCTGTGGGCCAACATAAGGGCCCCCCAAAAAAAGAACCCCCAATGTTTTCTCTCCCCCCGGCTTGTCAAACCCCTCCGGGTTTTCCCCCCCTGATCTTCCCCACGTCTCCTTTGGTCTCCCCATGCTCTCTTGCCACCAGCGCATGGCTACCCTCGGAATGGATGTCAATTGCATTCTACAGACGTGACCGATTCATCTCCATTTGCGGCATTTAACCTCGAGAGAGATGGGCTTTATGCCTGTTCTTTCGTGAAGTTCGTTGTTCGAAATTGTGTTAGATTTGTAGAATTATCCCGAGACAGTTATTTTGAAAATCGTATAGCGTCTGACATATGCGTTTGGCAACCTTCCATGATTCTGCAGTACAAAGTAGCATACTCAAGACGTTACTCTTGAACAGGCGAATTTTGGTTCTGATCATATTGGTCTTCCAGATGTTTTTAATGCCGCAAACGCCCCTCTGGCCGTACTGGTCCTTGCCTTAAACTCAAAATCTGAGTTGCCATTTTTTGTCACCTTGGCCGCAACTAAAGATATCAAACCTTAACAGATTATTTAAAATATACCATATTTCCGTGCTTTTCAAATCATAGTCACATATTCTGCAAATGGTATATTCTTATGTTTGGGCAGTGGCATTCCAAGCGTTGCAACTATACTTTAGGACAAATAAAGCATAGCATACCGTTTTACGTCACGCTGTCAACATCTAGTTGTTCTCACCATTTAATGAGTTCGTTTTTATCAATATAATTGTACACACTAGCCCATGGCATATGTCATCTTCTCAACTCACAATCCCTTCACTGAACCGACATTTGACATGATACATTTC
>JAODUO010004832.1:0-10817 GCA_025642075.2 Ridgeia piscesae
CGAAACCCTTATCCAAGACACTCAAGACATTTTGGGGTCTAAGAAGCTTACTTCTGCCAAATTTGTGCACTGTCAAAAGATTCTATTGCTATGTACATCAGTGTATTGTTAAAAAAAACCTACATATTAATTCACTGTATGCAGAAAATCAATTAATTATAGGAATACACACAATTAATGTATTATACCTAACATCTTCCTCAGGTCGTTCATACTCCATGTTGACATGTCCACTGGGGGTTTCCCAAACCCCCTTGTTTTTAAAATTTTTACTTCCGTTTTAAAAAGGGCCCCAAAAAATTTTTAATTAATTGGGCCGTAAAAAATTTAAATTATTTTTATTTTCAAAAATTTTTTTTTTGAAAATATTGTTTTAACAATTCATTAATACACACAAAAATTTACAGGTTGAATTATTTATCACATCTTTGAACCGAAAGGGGCACCCATTTTTTAAAACCAAATTCCCCCAAAAAACCAAAAAACTCAAAAATTTTCCCCGCCTTAAAAAAAACACACGTCTTCTTCCAACATACCTTCTGCATGTGCTCACTGGCGCAGAAAATAGGATGTTACGAATATGAAACATAGCAAGCCCTTGAAATGCACCCACATGGTGCAATCATTACAAGCATAGCTACTCTCACAGTCGCAGGTAGACTCATGGACTATCATACTGAGATCATATGACAACATTGTGACAGGTGGCATGCTGCCAGATGACCGGCATGTACACAAGGCCACAAGATCACGAGTCATGTGCTCGAGAAAAACACTGACCCACTTCCGCATGTGCGTAATCTTTAGAGTAATTCTGAAGGCAAACACAACAAAAGGACAGACTCATGTGCTGTGCCGTGCGGCGTGACACAAGATTGTGTGAAGCAACTCACTTAGAGATATACAGAAACTGACACAGATAAATGAGGCACTCTTGATGGATTGTTGTTTAAACACGGCTGTGTCAACGGCACATGATGTGTGAAACTTGTCTGTGAATAGCAGGGGGGTATTGGAGTAGAAGTCATTGTCTAAATCTACAGTGTTTTTACATGTGCTACCATTCTGGAATCACATTCTTTTCTTTGCATGATTATATATATTTATGTCAATACTGTGGTAAAGACGGTTCTGCAACAACTTAATTATAATTCATAAAACATCCTTTTAAAGCCGCATTTGTAGACTACTTGTTCTGTGTAACGTAACAAATTTATTTTAAACATAATTACAGTTTCTAAAATACAATTTTATTTTAGCATCTTACTTTATTATTAACTTATCAATCTATTTTATTATTCAATTATTATTTTATCTATTAATTTATTGCTGATTGTTTATTATATAAGCTTAGGTTATACATTAGGATTTTTAGAAGCATTATTTATTTATCTATTTATTTATTATTAACTTAAAATTTGCTTTACCATTCAAACTTAATTTGTTATGTACATTTTCTATATTTACCCATCTTGTATTTTATGCCTCTTTGAATGGAAGTATATTCTGGCTATGTGGTGCTTTATAAATTAAAAATAATTATCATTACAAAAAAAAAAAAAAAAAGCAATTTTAGCGGGAAAAATAAATTATTTTGGTTTGCAGAAAAAAACTAATATTTAACCCTTTTTTTATAGGTTTTTTTTAAAAGGGCCGTCCCCCCAAAAATTTTTCCAAACTTAACGTAAATTTAAAAAGGAAAATTTTAAAGGACCCCTTTTAAAAAAACAATTTAAATTATTTATTTTCGGGGTTTTTTTTTAAAAACATTTGAAAGGCCAATGTTTTCCCCTTTATTTATCTCCTTAAATTGTAATAAATTTTAAAAAATTTTAAATTAAACCAAAAATGCCCTTAAAAAATATGGGGAATTTTTGGAATGAAGGGAATACACATGAATAACCCTATTTGGCATTTTTTTGGAACCAATTTATTTAAACACTTAGTTTATTTAAAATTTTAAATTTAAAAATTAAAAACAAATCTACTGCTTTTTGCTGATTATAGTTTTATAAAATGAAAGGGAATTTATTTAAATTTTAATCAATGAGGCAGCTGTTTCTGAATCTGACCTTTGAGCAGCCATTCGACTATATTTACATTTTCCGAGAGTTCTTTGTAAACAGTTCTCGCAATAACTATTTACTTATCAGTATTTTCTTCTTATATTTGGTAAAAAATAACAAACAGCAGTAGTGACAGAAATAGTGAAAAAATTTCTGCAATTGAAAAAAGATTTTTCAAGGGAAATTGTTAAGCCAAGTTCCCTATTGTCCTAAGATTAAACAATCAATCTGTAGGACACTGGTTCAACTCCACAAGCCATCTGAACCTGGGAAATGTCAATAAACTCACTTTCTCTGTCAGTCATGGTCACGGTTGTTGGTCCCTTAATTCAACCTGATGTCAGTACTAAGTAATAAGTACTGAATTGTTGGGGGTGTATATAATCCAACTTTAAAAAATATCCCACACAAGGAAGCAGGGAAATGGAATCATCTATTACACTACTATGAACACTCCAATATCGGAGTCAGAATTGGGGTTGGAATTGTCTGAAATTTGGTGGAACTGGAATGGTTTGGAGGTCATTTAATGGAGTCATAATCGGACTCGGAATCATTTGGAGATGAGTCAGAATTACAAAGAGAAGAATGGACACCACAATGAGTGGACTATTGTTAACAATTAGGGTGCCCAAATGGGGTGTTAGGGAAGTTACTGACAGGATGTCACACAGTTGTGTGAGATATCAGGTGTACCTGGTAAATTTCACTTTAGATAAAGTGAGCAATAAAATATCTGGGCCACTGTACACTATGCTTTGAACATTAACTCAGCTAAAATATCAGGCACATAGGAATTCCTAAAGTTGACTAGACTGAAAGGTAGATCACTGACATAGAAATTTAATTGTTTTTCACATGGTCAAGATCAGATCAAGGTATTCAGCCACTTTGTAAATTGTAGCAAGGGAATGTTTACATTTTATTAGGCACAGCTAGTAAGTCTAGCAGTTCTTTGACTTTTATCTGTGTATTTGTCTTTAGTCTGAGGTAAATATCCGTAACTAATGCGGAAATATGTATGTTAATCATTCATAATTATAGTACAATAGGAAGTCCTGGTGACTCACCAGCCAACAAAACGTGATATATCGAAGCCAATATATACACTACAGACACAGTCAAGCAACAGGATTTGTAAACAACAACCGTGGATATAATAGCGTAATAAACCGGTTCGATACACGTATATCGGACAAAAAGCCCCAACCAAAGGGGAATCTTTTAAACATTTAAAACCAAGAAAAAAACAAAAGCATGTTATTAAACGATCGGCGATTGGCTTTTGTACCGCGCTCGCGAGCGATCTATGTACCGGAAGGTGATTGGCTGACTTCAGGAACGTCACGTTTACAAATTTTAGAGTCAGGGTTCAGACTACGATTACACATAAAAATAAGGCGCGTAGTGCCATTGAAAAAGTTCCGTTTTAATTACTTTGAATCATTTGCCTGTAGAGACCAATATATCTAACTACAGACGTGCACGTATTATGTGAGATCCTGCGAAAAGGCAGCATAAATTACTCACACTACCTAGCTGGCAACAATTTAACGAACTTTAGTTTTTTTTTCCCCGGGTTTATTTTCCCTTTCTTTCTTTTTTTTCCCCAAGGTTTTTAATTGGGTTTGAATTTAATTTTCTGGTGCCGGGGTTTTAACCCGGGGCAAAAACAAACGGGTTTAAATTTAACCCCGGAAATAATGAAATTTTGGGGCCCCCCGTAAGATGTCATCCACCCTTTATTGTGCATCGTTTCATCTTCCCGCCACTAGAGGTCTAACAGCGGTTCGTTATAACCCGTAGATGGCGCCACTAATATCACTAAACACCTAAAAGAATGTGTGTATAGTGTATTATTATTTTATTATATATATACCTTGTTTTTCTTATCCATCATATTCCGTTAATACCCGTTTGTTGACGTTACGCACAGTATAATCACATTACTGGGAAAGAGAAAGAAAATAACGTTAACTTTAAAATTTTTGCCAGCTAGGTAGTGTGAGTAATTTATGCTGCCTTTTCGCAGGATCTCACATAATACGTGCACGTCTGTAGTTAGATATATTGGTCTCTACAGGCAAATGATTCAAAGTAATTAAAACGGAACTTTTTCAATGGCACTACGCGCCTTACTTTTTTGTGTAATCGTAGTCTGAACCCTGACTCTAAAATTTGTAAACGTGACGTTCCTGAAGTCAGCCAATCACCTTCCGGTACATAGATCGCTCGCGAGCGCGGTACAAAAGCCAATCGCCGATCGTTTAATAACATGCTGTTCGGTCGACCTTGTTTTATCATGTGACAGTTACCAGACTGTTAGAAGACGATGTAACAACACAATGTTAGACGATCATGGCGTTATTTGCGAGAATATTTAGCTCCCGGAAAAATTCTAATCGTTGTCACAATATATGGGACGGAAACGACAAGTCAAAACGGTAAGGGTTATTTCATTGACGAAATATTATTTCCACTCACCCGTTCTCGGGCATTGGCTTCTCTCAGTGGGCACTTTGCCAGAATAAATCGACGGCACGTGATTAGTTTCACATGCTTTTGTTTATTTTCTTGTTTAACATGTTTACGATCTATATTGGTGTGGGGCTTATGTCCGATATACGTGTATCGAACCGGTTTATTACGCTATTATATCCACGGTTGTTGTTTACAAATCCTGTTGCTCTGACTGTGTCTGTAGTGTATATATTGGCTTCGATATATCACGTTTTGTAGGCTGGTGAGTCACCAGGACTTCCTATTGTACTATAATTATGAATGATTAACATACATATTTCCGCATTAGTTACGGATATTTACCTCAGACTAAAGACAAATACACAGATAAAAGTCAAAGAACTGCTAGACTTACTAGCTGTGCCTAATAAAATGTAAACATTCCCTTGCTACAATTTACAAAGTGGCTGAATACCTTGATCTGATCTTGACCATGTGAAAAACAATTAAATTTCTATGTCAGTGATCTACCTTTCAGTCTAGTCAACTTTAGGAATTCCTATGTGCCTGATATTTTAGCTGAGTTAATGTTCAAAGCATAGTGTACAGTGGCCCAGATATTTTATTGCTCACTTTATCTAAAGTGAAATTTACCAGGTACACCTGATATCTCACACAACTGTGTGACATCCTGTCAGTAACTTCCCTAACACCCCATTTGGGCACCCTAATTGTTAACAATAGTCCACTCATTGTGGTGTCCATTCTTCTCTTTGTAATTCTGACTCATCTCCAAATGATTCCGAGTCCGATTATGACTCCATTAAATGACCTCCAAACCATTCCAGTTCCACCAAATTTCAGACAATTCCAACCCCAATTCTGACTCCGATATTGGAGTGTTCATAGTAGTGTAATAGATGATTCCATTTCCCTGCTTCCTTGTGTGGGATATTTTTTAAAGTTGGATTATATACACCCCCAACAATTCAGTACTTATTACTTAGTACTGACATCAGGTTGAATTAAGGGACCAACAACCGTGACCATGACTGACAGAGAAAGTGAGTTTATTGACATTTCCCAGGTTCAGATGGCTTGTGGAGTTGAACCAGTGTCCTACAGATTGATTGTTTAATCTTAGGACAATAGGACTGCTACATCTTGAGTCTTACATTGCAGATGTTACCAACAATGTGACACCTCATAACTAGTCTTTATGTCAACTATGCTTTAGAATAATGCTGTTTGCACTATTTCTGTCACTACTGCTGTTTGTTATTTTTTACCAAATATAAGAAGAAAATACTGATAAGTAAATAGTTATTGCGAGAACTGTTTACAAAGAACTCTCGGAAAATGTAAATATAGTCGAATGGCTGCTCAAAGGTCAGATTCAGAAACAGCTGCCTCATTGATGGGAGTAAGAATTAATACTAAACTGTGCATTTGCATTGGTATATAGGCTATAATGCAGCATGTCTTAGTAGATTTGTTTCAATTTAAATGTAATATGCTGTAACTAAACTAAGTGTGGTAAATAAATTGGTTCCAAAAACATGCCAAATAGGGTTATTCATGTGTATTCACATTCATTCCAAATTCACAGCATATTTAATTTAGTGACATTTAATGTGGATTGTATTCATGAGCTGTTGGCCTGGTTGAGAGACAGGTCATATGACAGAGGTTTATGGATGCATAATCATATGATTTATTGGTGAGTAGGGGTCAGTAGGCTCTTTGTCATCATGTTTAGTAATGACCCAGACACCCAGCACACATGCAAGATATATCTTAAACTTGATTTATCCCTTCATATTGTGAATCCTTAATTTATGTTACCATCAACATTATTGTGAATTATATCAGTTGAATGTTCGTAGGTAACAGATGATTTTTGTATGTACAAAGGAACATGTAATGGAATAATAAAACGTATAATATATTTATTGTTGTGTTACTATTGATTGTTTTTTTGCACCACAAACGCAATCTAATAATTAAAACATTTATTTTCTACATTATCTTAATGGTAATTTTTTAAAAATACATTTTAAAGATTATTAAATTTTAACAAACCAAATTCCCTTTTTTTCCCAAAAGGGATTTAAAATTCCCAAAAGGGAGAATTTAAAAATGTACCCAAAAAAAAATTATTTAGGAAACCCAAAATTTTAAAAATAATAAATAAATGAAATTAAATTTCAAAAATAATTTTTTAATTTTTTTATTATTTATCAATTGCCAAAAAATTTAGTAAAATAATATGTAATAAAATTTTTTATTATAATAAATAAGATGAAATAATAATATATTTTAGCAATAGATTAAAATTTTTTTTTCTCAGGGAAAAAACTAAATCCAAAATGTTTTAAAAAAATTGTTTTTGGGGAAAATTATACCAAAGTTTTTAATAAAAAAAAAAAGAAAAAATGTGAGAAGGGGACCTGTAAACCTTGATTTGATGCACTTTTCCCCTACCCCCTGACCAAACAATTTCCCCAAAATCTTGTGCCGACACGCCGGGGTTTAAACCCCAACAAGAGGGCTCATTTATTCTTTTCAATTCAAACAAGATTTTCAAATTTTAAAAAAAAAGAAGACACAATTAATCTTTTTTTTTGCCCCAAATTATTAAAGATTACACCATTTTCGGAAAATTTATGATTCCCCGACCACAAATCTACTGGCTAATCCGGCCTCAGTTTCGCACCCCTTTCAAAGTTGCAATTTGTTGTTCTACTAACTTGACTTGAAGTTTCTTTAAGGGTTCAACCCTTTACAAGGGCCTTTTAATTTTCAAAATATTCAACCCCCCATTTTCTAAAAACACCTGAAAGGGTTTTGGGAAAACTTTTTTTATAAATATTATCCCGAAAATTTCCCCTTTTTATTGGGTGAAGTGGTTTTTAGACTTTACCCCCGTGGTTAAAATTTTAACCAAAAATCATTACCCGTCAATCTCTCCCTTTTTAATAACCTTGTTTGAAACAGGTTTTAATTTTTTCCCTTCCCCAAACTTTTTTCTCCCCAAAATTTTAGGCTAAACCCCAAAATTTCACAATTTACTAACATTACACTCAATTTTTTAAAAAACAAATAAATTAAACAATTGGGAGGTTTTTTTGGGAAGTTTCCCTTTTTTTCATACATTAAATTAAAATTAACCATTGAAAATTTAAAAAATAATACCCCTTTTAAATTTGGGGTATTCCATTTTAAAAATTTTTTTCCAAGCGTGAATTTTAAGGGGGTTTTAATTTTTAAGTACTGCAATGACATCATGTGCCGTTGACACAGCCGTGTTTAAACAACAATCCATCAAGAGTGCCTCATTTATCTGTGTCAGTTTCTGTATATCTCTAAGTGAGTTGCTTCACACAATCTTGTGTCACGCCGCACGGCACAGCACATGAGTCTGTCCTTTTGTTGTGTTTGCCTTCAGAATTACTCTAAAGATTACGCACATGCGGAAGTGGGTCAGTGTTTTTCTCGAGCACATGACTCGTGATCTTGTGGCCTTGTGTACATGCCGGTCATCTGGCAGCATGCCACCTGTCACAATGTTGTCATATGATCTCAGTATGATAGTCCATGAGTCTACCTGCGACTGTGAGAGTAGCTATGCTTGTAATGATTGCACCATGTGGGTGCATTTCAAGGGCTTGCTATGTTTCATATTCGTAACATCCTATTTTCTGCGCCAGTGAGCACATGCAGAAGGTATGTTGGAAGAAGACGTGTGTTTTTGTTGTAGCTGGAATATATCCTGAGTTCCTTTGTGGTTTATATTACACGGGTGAGATGGTGTGTGTTTGAGACTGGGTGACTCTGTTCTGTGTCTCTGTGATAAGATGTAAGCCATAAATACTCATTACACACACATGCTCAAATTCTAATCGTGTGTATTAATGTAACTTGTTGAAAACAGCATATTTACAAAAAAAGAAATTGTTTGAGTAACATAATAACTAATAACTTTAGTATCTGGCCAATTGAATTAAAAGGTATATTTTTAGCCAGTCAAAAGTGGCTAGCAAATCAATAAAACAGGTAAACAAGCAGTTCCTACATTTTTAGAACACAGGTAAGTAAACACTGTGTGTGACAAGTGACAACGGGGACAGTTCCTGGTACACTGCCGCAGTGGACATGTCAACATGGAGTATGAACGACCTGAGGAAGATGTTAGGTATAATACATTAATTGTGTGTATTCCTATAATTAATTGATTTTCTGCATACAGTGAATTAATATGTAGGTTTTTTTTAACAATACACTGATGTACATAGCAATAGAATCTTTTGACAGTGCACAAATTTGGCAGAAGTAAGCTTCTTAGACCCCAAAATGTCTTGAGTGTCTTGGATAAGGGTTTCGGTGACAGTGCATTAGAGCTACTGTTGTTTGTGGGTCAGTGCACTGTGTGACAAGATGAACTGTGCTTGTAGTTGGACGTCCCCATCCTTTGACAAGGACAGCGTGCGTGTAGTGATCTTCCGTGACCATGACATCAAGGGTCGCTCCCTCATCTATGACTCCAGCGTCGTTGTGCCCATAGTCGACCGACAGGTTTGTCATAACTTTGTAGACTTCAACATCTCTGCATTGACTGTCACTGTGTAGTACATGCATTTGTATAGTACTTGTATTAAAAAGTTGGATTTTACTATCCCATGCTCTGCATGTACTGTGACCAGTTTACTTTTATCAATTCAAAAACAATTCCAGTTCATATGTAATTACCAAGGATCACTTCCAATTCAGTTCAGTGTACTCACAAAAAAGATATCAGTTCAAATTAAGTTCATTCCACTTTATTCAGTTCAAAATTGACAACATTAATTCCCTACTCGGTCTCTTAACTTTGTTGTAACCTTATTGTGTATTTGGTGCTTCTTTTGATAATTTATTTAATATTACACTGAACATGTATAGCCAACAACCTGACATGGGCTGACATAGACATGAAGTTGAATACAATTTATTGTAATGTACTTTAAACATCAAGGATATATATTTTCTAAAAAAAATGTCCGCCAACAAAAGTGGCGTCTGCTTGCCAGGAAAGTCAACAATCTAACAGTGGTTTGATGTTGACTGTGTTTTAGAGTTTGGTAATAAACACCGGTTTTGGTTGTTCACTGAATTCATCACTTGACTTATTGTGACTAAATCTGACTTGTGTGTTTGACTTGTGTGTTGTCACAGTAAATTGGAACAATGTGTCCTGTGTCCTTTTTTCTGCCGTGAACGCTGGTAACCTTGTGTTTGTAAGCGTAAATTGTTGGTGTTATCAGTATTTTTTCAAGTAGTCTATGTCAGTTTCTCCCGCCTGTCACAGAGACAAGTGTCCCAGGTAATGCGGCCCCTCCGTCTGTGGCAAGGACATTCTTAGTCATCCCCGCCTTGTGGGTTTTTACCACAAAAGTTTACTGCCTGTGGTAGACACACGTAAAGACACCCTGTGTAGATGGTGTCTGGTAACTGTTGTGGAATTCCATCCCGTAACGCTCGTGGAATGTTTAGCTGTAGCAACAACAATGGGTGTTCTGACCAATGCAGTAATTGATGCCAATTATTACAAGCAAAATGTTGTATTTGTAAAAAGAATATTAATTGACTGGTTTTGGAATTTATTCCAAAAATGTTGTTCCATGTAAAATTAAATAGTCAATGGTTATATTAACAAAAGTTAATTATTATCTTCATAACATTGACAGTACTTGAACAAACCTATCAAAACTGCCGTCTTACACAAGTTCTACAGCTTGTTGACAAACATATTTCACAAATCGTGCATACACTTTTTTTAATAAAATGGGTATGTATTGCATGTTTAATTGTAATCAAAATGGTATAATATTAATAATAATGTATTTAACTTAATTAGAAACATAATTGAAACTAGAAACACTCTCTATGATTAGTTTCATATTATTTTGTGTTTTTAAATTGAGTGCTAATGTTAGTAAAATTGTGAAAATTTATGTTTGTGTCGTAGCCCTGCCAGAAATGGTTTGGGAAGACAACGCCATGTGGGAAGGAGAGAGAGGGGAAGGAGGGGAAGAATTCACCCAACCTGACGGTCAAACACACGGTGAGTGGAGGGAAGGGAGCAGCACTTGACGGAGTCAGTGAGTTTGGGGAGAGGTACAACTAGACCACGGGGGGGGGTGGTAGTAATGTCTCACAGTCAGGCTGTGGCATTCACAACTCAGTGTGCAGAGCGAGCTTTCAGCATGACATATTTATTATTATTATAATAAGTATTTCTAAAGCGCCATA
>JAODUO010004836.1:0-10268 GCA_025642075.2 Ridgeia piscesae
TTTTGGGTTTTTCATAACACCAGATAAACCCAATTTTTAAAAAGGTCACCCCGGAATGGCAGGGATCCCCCTTCCCCCCTTTATGGGGGGGGCTTCGTGCGGCTTGTAGGCCCCAGGCGCGTAAGGACCCAAAAGCTGCTCCCTTGTAATCGGCTGTTATCCCTCGGTTATGGGGCCAGTCCCCACGAGTTAAAAAAAAAATAAATGTCAAACGGAAAACCGGCCAAATCAAAAGAAAATCTCAAAGGAAAAATATAATTCTTTAAAAAGGGGAAACACTTAAGAGATTTCTAAAAGCAAAGGTGTTTCCTTAAATAATGGAAACCCTGTAACTGATTTGGGGAACTGATACCATAACGTTTTAAAACCCCCCTTTTTTAAAAAAAATGGGAAAAAAAAAAAAAACCTTTTTAAAAAACCCCCAAACCAGCCCACACAACCCCGCCAAAATTTGGAGTTTAGAAAGGGGGGACGTAGGGGCACCCGGGGGGCCTACTAATCCCAACACTTGGGGAAGGGTAACCCCATTCCCCGGGTTTTTTGCAACGTTTATGGGAACATTTCAAATGGCCACCAAAAACGTTTTCCCCCCATTTTTCCCCATTCAGTTCTTAAAGGGGAAAAAATTTTTTCCAAAATATCCATTTTGGGTTTTGGATAAAAAAATTCTTTTCAAGCAATTTAAAAACTTTTCAAAAGTAGGGAGAAAAAAATGTGTCCAGTTTTTTCCGTTGAGGGACTTATCACCCCAAAAACGCATTCCCCCGAGGCAAATACTATTTTTCATCAATTTATTAAACTCTCCACATCTACTTTCTCTCTTTAGGGAGGAGCACATAAAAAAAAACAAACCACTCACTTTAAAACCCGCATGGCCCGTGGGCGCCTTGTGAATCCCAAATCCCCGGACCGCCAAAAGGGAAAAATGGTATAACATTAAATTTTCCCAAAAGATTTGGTAAGAATTTTCATTCTCGAATTTTTTTGGAACCAAAAGAAAAATTCCTAAAAAATCCTAATTTTAAAATGACAATTTATTTGCGAAAAAAGGACTTGGGAGGGAAAAAATTTTAAAAGGATCCGAAAACCCCCTGACTTTTAATATAATTGGGCAGGGTTTTGGTCCCCCGTTTTCAATTCCAAAATTTTTTCCCCCCCCCCCGGCTCCATTTTAGAAATCCCTTTGTCTAACAAAGGGATTTACATAATGGAGGAGGGAAGAAATTTTTATCTGAAAAAACGGAGAAACCCAAAACCCGCCAATTAAGTCACGTGCGTCTGTCGAATCCTTGTTAAAAATTTTTCCTTCCAACTACCCTTTGGAAAGGAATTGGGGTTATTCAAAGTTATTAGAATTTTCAGCGTCGATTTCTTTTAAAATTTACGAGTATGGCAATTTGCAGGGAAATTTTTTACTAAAAATGTGTATAAATTTTTTTTTTGCGGTACGTGGACGTCGGCCGTATTGGGGGATAAAGGCGCCACACGGCCCCTGCGGGATAAGTGACGTGCGTTTGTTTTTTCTAATTTTTCGTTGTCCCTAAAACTGAGCAAGAGCTCAGAAAGGGTTTATTGAACAATGTAATTTTACTTAGTAGCCTAAACCAAACATGCGATAGTTTAGGCAACCTAATTATTTCCCTTCTATATGAACATGTAATAGGAAGGAAACCAATAGGAAGCTGGAAACACGTGTCTTTCGGATGAGTCTCATCCATATGAAATGTCTGCGCCATGAGGACGTAAACGTGCTAAAAACCTGGGAATGACGGGTAATGGCACCCTTGCCAGCCAGAGATCGCTGCTGCGGATTACGTCACGGCACCCCTGGTAGATCCCTACGTAAAACTCCTCTTCTAAACTAAACCAATTAAATTGCGACGAGGATTGTGATCGGGCTCCGGTCGTATGATATAATGTCGGGTAATATAAGCCACACGCAGCTCGTATTAGATGCAATTTTTTGAATGTAGAAACAAATATTTGATTGGGTGAAAGGGTCTGAATTCCAAGAAAGTCTTTATCCGTCTTTAAATTAGGGCGGGTATTTGTGCTGTTTTCCCGAGTGAAACAGTAACGATTAGTGAAGTGAGTAAACTAGTTCGACGTGGCTAAATCATGCACTTAGCGTAGGGAATTTGCCTGGATTAGTTTGAATGGCAAACAGCCTTTGCTTGTGTGGACGAGTAATGGCGTCTTCAAGATGATGTCTTCCTGTAAGAGTGATTATATCTTTCCGATTGCACGATGATGTCTTTCTGATTATGGCCGTGTCTTTCCGATTGCACGATTGTATTTTTCTTATTGTTCACTCGTGGAGGATCTGTGACCCATAAGCCGATGTGATAATCAGTCTTTTCGATTACATGATGGAGCATGTCATTTCGGGTCCTTGACAGCGCTTTGCTGGTGCGCCGGATATCAACGCCGTTCATCGATTAGCCAGCCCCAGTAGAGAGGCGCCGACGAGCCGGGCCATCGTCCTGCCATTAGCCGGGTGAGCGCTTTTGTGTAAAAATTGGATAATTATACATGGTGATTAGTGATTATTTTATCGTGACTGTTGCGCAAACGTCAATAATAAATTATGAACAGTAACTGCATGTCCCGGTGAGGTTGAGCAGTCCCAATTGTCCTGGATACGAGAACGCGTTATGTAATTCGCCGGAAATGGTTTTTTGGTCGTTGAAATAGTTTTTAGTCAATATCTGGTACATGCAAAAGTCATATGCGCACGAGCCGAAATAGATAACCGAATATTTCGTTACTTAGGCGAAACGTTTGGTCTGACAATTATGACTGTTATATTACCACTTGTCGCAATGAATGCAAATTTGCTTTTGACGATATTATCATGCATGTACTGTTGTTCATGCATGTACATCTATGGTCAAGTCAAAAATAGTTCTTAATGATAGCTGACCTTCAAAACATGGGTAGCGGAAAGTCCGGTGATATGAGCTACCAGATAATATGGGCCATCCCCCTAAATCAGAAATGTTACAACAAACTTTGCCATCTATTATTTACATACTGAGTTAAGGAAGATAGCGGAGCAGGCCCGCCAAAATGTTAAGAGGTAAGACGACAAAATATACAAATGTTTACGTTAATAACAATTGATAACATTTCTTATGATTTCCGTATGTTGGGTAAATGCATATAAATCATATATTAAAAAAATCTATATTAATATGAATGACGTTTAATGACGACTTGGTTAACGTGAAAGTTGGTGTCACACGCGATAATGTAACCACATCGAATAACTGGGTAATATGAGCCACCTGACGTTCAGGTAATATGAGCCACCTGACGTTCAGGTAATATGAGCCACCTGACGTTCAGGTAATATGAGCATATACTCATATTACGTTTGCTGATTAATATCGCAGTGAGATCCAGTCGAGTGCACTTGAGAAGATCGTGCCATCCTCCAAACCCCACAGGAAAGTGAGAACTAAGAAAAGGAAGATGGCTCATGCTAAAATCCTCATCGGGCCCCTTCATAAATCACATGAAGCCGTTACATCCAAGACAGATTTTAAATCAGTACCAGAAGCTTACCAAGCTAGAACCAAAAGACCATGAAATAGTTAGGAAACTCTGCCAGTGATGACGTGAATCGCGTCGCCAAAAATCCGATGTGTTCATAATGCCACGAATGGTATCTGTCATTCATACTGAGGGAATGGATCAAGTGTAATATGTGCGATAAATATGTTGCATGCTCTGGAGCTGGTTAAAGGGTGAGGGTATTCAAATGTGATTTGTGTTAAGTTCTCTGTGAGGCTGTTCTGGATACTATTGTTATCACTACCCCATTGAAAAATTTACTGTGGTGTGTGTGTGTGTGTGTGTGTGTGTGTGTGTGTGTGTGTGTGTGGGGGGGCGTGCGTGCGTGCGTGCGTGGGGTGCGTGCGTGCGTGCGTGCGTGGGGGGTGGGGGTGGGGGTGTGTGTTTGGGGGCCGTGCGTGCACTCGCATGTGTATGTGTGTGGGGAGTGTGTGTGTGTGTGTGTGTGTGTGTGTGTGTGTGTGTGTGTGTGTGTGTGTGTGTGTGTGTGTGTTTGGTGGTGTGTGTGTTGTGTGTTTTTGGGGGTGTTGTTTTGTGTGTGGGGTGTGTGTGTGTGTGTGTGTGTGTGTGTTTGTGTGTTTGCCGTGTGTGCGCTCGCATGTGTGTGTGTTCATATGTGTTGTGATAAGTTTAATAGTGCGTGCGTGCATGTATTGCTCTTGCATTGGTGCGTGCGTGTCCATCTTGGTTAATACGATCACGTATGCTCATATTATCAATGGGGCATGCTCATATTACCAAAACCTTTCTTAATATGAGCCATTTGTGGAAACATTTCTCCCCGTTCTCATTAAAAATGTAAATAATCTACGCATACAATAAACCACACAACAATAGTCTATCACGGTATCTTTCACGTCATAGTTTCACAGAACACACAGCGAGTCATACGGCTTCAGAATATCAGTGTGATAAAAGTGGCTCATTTTACCAGAGTTTCCCCTATAAACACCTTATGTTTTCAATTACCTGAGATATAGTGAACAATTGATTTGGTAATAATGGTGGCCCTAGTTAGACAGTCAACTGTCAGGTACTCATTCACATAGCTAATTGAAATGAAGCAATGTGTAAAGTGAACGAACTTTTGACCATGGTTCGCCACAGCAGCGCCGGATGCAAATCGAGATTCTGGAGTCCGCATCATAGCGCCAAAGCGCTACAGCACCACTGCACCACTGCACCACTGCACCACTGCACCACAGCACCACCACCACTGCACCACTGCACCACTGCACCACTGCACCACTGCACCACTGCACCACTGCACCACTGCACGACTGAGCCACTGCGTCACAGCGCCACAGCGCCACTGCGCCACTGCAGTCCACAATATCTAAATGGTTTCAGTGTAATAACAAACTGATTCAAAGTGTCATTCTACGTAAAGAATAGGCAACATGTCTCAGAAACCCGTGTAAAAAACACCTAAACGTTCAAAAATAAACTTACCTCAATATTTAGATTATCTAAGAAAACATACTATAGTAAATTGTTAGTTGAACACCGTAATAACATAGCAGAAACATGGCTAATTCTGAGAACAGTAATTGGCAAACATCTTAAACATTCCAGCTACCCCAATCATTTCATTGTAGAAGGAAGCAAAGTTGATAAAAAAAACAGAGATAGCCAATGTATTTAATAATTATTTTTACAACTATTAGACCTTTAGCGAATAACAAATAACCCCACTAAAACATCTGTATATGATTACTTAACTTCTAGAAATAAGAAAAGTATGTTTCTTTCACCAATTGAAAGTCATATTTGTTGTAAACGGTTGTAAAAGCAAAACATCCACTGACTGCGATGATATCGATTTTAGACTCATTAAAAGTGTAATTACATCTATTGTAAAGACAATAACACATACATTGTATATTTAACTTATCTTTTCAAAATGGAACTTTCCTGAAAAAAGCACAAATGATTTCAATAATTATAGACCTATTTCCCTGCTCCCACAATTATCTAAAATCATGGAAAAACTTTATAGCAACAGACTAAACACATTTACAAAAACGTGCGACATATTGAATCCTTGTCGTATGGGTTCAGGGGAAAATGTCCACTACACATGCACTTGTAAAAATAGTGTCTGAAATTACAAATTCCTTAAATAAACGAAAACCTTTTTTTTGGGATTATACCCACAAAAGGTTTTATTACAATAAGACCAACCCAAAGGGTTAAGACAAAATTTGGGTTTTTAATTATGAATCGTTAAACTGGAAGAACCACATTAACATGGTGAAATCCAAGCTATCGAAAGTTGCATCTGTTATTGTACAAACTTAGCCATTATATAGACCACTCCAGCATGCGTTCTCTATATTGTTCATTATTTTACCCCCCTTAATGTATTGTTGTGAAATATGGGGAAACACATATGTGACAAACATACAATGTATTATATTAATACAGAAAAAAGTAATTAATTATTGATAATAAAAAACCAACTTTTTCCTTTTGAAAAGGCCGGTGCCCATCTTTTTTCCAAATTTTAAAGTTTTTTCTTTTTAAGGAGTTTTTGTAAAAATTTTGACAACCTACCTTTTTAAAGTGGCCCAAAGTTTTTAGTTTTTAAAAAATTTCCCCCTGAACCCAAAAAACTGAAAAAAAAAGGTTCCAATTTTTTCGCACTTTTTGTTTTTTTTAAAAAAAGGGGTTTAAATCCTTTTGCCCATTAAACTTTTCCAAAAAAGAAAATTTTAGAAAAATTGTTTTGGGAAAAAAAAAAACCCAAAAAAGGGAAAAATTTAAGGGTTCTATAAAATTTTTTTGGAAAATTTCATTTGTGGCTTTTTTTCCCCCGGAAAGGTTTCCAAATTTTGGGAAAAAGATTTTTTAAAAAATTTTAAATAAAAAACAAATGTATGGTTTTTTTTAAATTTTTTTTCCTTTTTTTTTAAATGGAATTTTAAAATTTTTTTTGTCCCCTCGAGGCAGGGGGATGTTTTTTTTTTTTTTTACAACCCCTTTTAAAAAAACAAAGGGGAAAAAATGAAAAATTCCCCATTGGGCAATTGGGTTTTTTAAAAAAAAACCATACTTTTTCCCTTTAATTTTCTTAGAAGTTTTAAAAAAAATTAATCGTACAAAAAATTTTTTTTAAAAAAGGGTTTTTTAATTTAAAAAGTTAATTTTGCCCTTTTAAATAGTTGTAAAAAATAATTTTAAATTTTTAATTGGCTTTTTCTTTTTTGTTTTTTTTTAAAACAAAACTTTTGCCTTCCTTTTAAAATTAAAATTAAAAAAATTTTGGGGTTAAGCTTGGGAAAGTTTAAAAATGTTTTTTGCCAAAAATTACCTTTGGTTTTTTTTTCAGAATTAAAAACCAAATTTTTTTTTTATTGTTATTAAAGGTTTTTAAATTAAACAATTTTTTACCTATTAGGTTAAAGTTTTCCTTTTTAAAAAATTTAATTTTTAAATTTTTTGGGGTTTTTTTAATTTATTTTTTTGAACTTTTAGGGGTTTTGGGTTTTTTACACGGGTTTCTGAGACATGTTGCCTATTCTTTACGTAGAATGACACTTTGAATCAGTTTGTTATTACACTGAAACCATTTAGATATTGTGGACTGCAGTGGCGCAGTGGCGCTGTGGCGCTGTGACCGGGCCCGTGGCTTCAGGGGGCGGGGGCAGTGGTGCAGTGGTGCAGTGGTGCAGGGGGGGTGCAGTGGTGCAGTGGTGCAGTGGTGCAGTGGTGCTGTAGCGCTTTGGCGCTATGATGCGGACTCCAGAATCTCGATTTGCATCCGGCGCTGCTGTGGCGAACCATGGTCAAAAGTTCGTTCACTTTACACATTGCTTCATTTCAATTAGCTATGTGAATGAGTACCTGACAGTTGACTGTCTAACTAGGGCCACCATTATTACCAAATCAATTGTTCACTATATCTCAGGTAATTGAAAACATAAGGTGTTTATAGGGGAAACTCTGGTAAAATGAGCCACTTTTATCACACTGATATTCTGAAGCCGTATGACTCGCTGTGTGTTCTGTGAAACTATGACGTGAAAGATACCGTGATAGACTATTGTTGTGTGGTTTATTGTATGCGTAGATTATTTACATTTTTAATGGGGAACGGGGGAAAAAGTTTCCACAAATTAAAAATTAAGAAAAGGTTTTTGGGAATATAGCTATTGATAATATGGAAAAAATACGTGATCGTATTAACCAAGATGGACACCCGCCCTGCAAAAGGAATACATGCACGCACCCCTTTTAAACATCCAACCATATGAACACCACCAAAAAACCGGGGCCCACAAAAAAAACACACCACACCACCCCACCCCACCCATCCCACCAAAACGCACCGCACACAAAAACCCCACAAACACACACCACACCACACCACCCACCACACCACCACACCCACACACTAAACACACCACACACACACCAAGAAATCCGCCCGCGGCACACACCACGCACCCCCGCCACCCACCACACCACACACACACACCACACACCACCATACGTTTTTAAAAATGCCGTGATGATAACAATAGTATCCCGAACAGCCTCCAAAAACTTTTAAAACAAATCACTTTTTTTTCCCTCCAAACATGCAACATATTTATCGCACATATTACACTTGATCCATTCCCTCAGTATGAATGACAGATACCATTCGTGGCATTATGAACACATCGGATTTTTGGCGACGCGATTCACGTCATCACTGGCAGAGTTTCCTAACTATTTCATGGTCTTTTGGTTCTAGCTTGGTAAGCTTCTGGTACTGATTTAAAATCTGTCTTGGATGTAACGGCTTCATGTGATTTATGAAGGGGCCCGATGAGGATTTTAGCAGGATTTTTTCTTAGCCACCTTTTCCTTTTTGGGGGATGGCACAACTTCCCCAATGCCTCGACTGGATCTCACTGCGATATTAATCAGCAAACGTTTTTAAAACTTTTTATGAAGTAAATGGGTCATATTACCTGGCGTCAGGGGGCTCATATTACCTGAACGTCAGGTGGCTCATATTACCCAGTTATTCGATGTGGTTACATTATCGCGTGTGACACTAACTTTCACGTTAACTAAGTCGTCATTAAACGTCATTCATATTAATATAGATTTTTTTAATATATGATTTATATGCATTTACCCAACATACGGAAATCATAAGAAATGTTATCAATTGTTATTAACGTAAACATTTGTATATTTTGTCGTCTTACCTCTTAACATTTTGGCGGGCCTGCTCCGCTATCTTCCTTAACTCAGTATGTAAATAATAGATGGCAAAGTTTGTTGTAACATTTCTGATTTAGGGGGATGGCCCATATTATCTGGTAGCTCATATCACCGGACTTTCCGCTACCCATGTTTTGAAGGTCAGCTATCATTAAGAACTATTTTTGACTTGACCATAGATGTACATGCATGAACAACAGTACATGCATGATAATATCGTCAAAAGCAAATTTGCATTCATTGCGACAAGTGGTAATATAACAGTCATAATTGTCAGACCAAACGTTTCGCCTAAGTAACGAAATATTCGGTTATCTATTTCGGCTCGTGCGCATATGACTTTTGCATGTACCAGATATTGACTAAAAACTATTTCAACGACCAAAAAACCATTTCCGGCGAATTACATAACGCGTTCTCGTATCCAGGACAATTGGGACTGCTCAACCTCACCGGGACATGCAGTTACTGTTCATAATTTATTATTGACGTTTGCGCAACAGTCACGATAAAATAATCACTAATCACCATGTATAATTATCCAATTTTTACACAAAAGCGCTCACCCGGCTAATGGCAGGACGATGGCCCGGCTCGTCGGCGCCTCTCTACTGGGGCTGGCTAATCGATGAACGGCGTTGATATCCGGCGCACCAGCAAAGCGCTGTCAAGGACCCGAAATGACATGCTCCATCATGTAATCGAAAAGACTGATTATCACATCGGCTTATGGGTCACAGATCCTCCACGAGTGAACAATAAGAAAAATACAATCGTGCAATCGGAAAGACACGGCCATAATCAGAAAGACATCATCGTGCAATCGGAAAGATATAATCACTCTTACAGGAAGACATCATCTTGAAGACGCCATTACTCGTCCACACAAGCAAAGGCTGTTTGCCATTCAAACTAATCCAGGCAAATTCCCTACGCTAAGTGCATGATTTAGCCACGTCGAACTAGTTTACTCACTTCACTAATCGTTACTGTTTCACTCGGGAAAACAGCACAAATACCCGCCCTAATTTAAAGACGGATAAAGACTTTCTTGGAATTCAGACCCTTTCACCCAATCAAATATTTGTTTCTACATTCAAAAAATTGCATCTAATACGAGCTGCGTGTGGCTTATATTACCCGACATTATATCATACGACCGGAGCCCGATCACAATCCTCGTCGCAATTTAATTGGTTTAGTTTAGAAGAGGAGTTTTACGTAGGGATCTACCAGGGGTGCCGTGACGTAATCCGCAGCAGCGATCTCTGGCTGGCAAGGGTGCCATTACCCGTCATTCCCAGGTTTTTAGCACGTTTACGTCCTCATGGCGCAGACATTTCATATGGATGAGACTCATCCGAAAGACACGTGTTTCCAGCTTCCTATTGGTTTCCTTCCTA
Organism: Ridgeia piscesae; assembly: GCA_025642075.2. Classification (NCBI taxonomy): domain Eukaryota; kingdom Metazoa; phylum Annelida; class Polychaeta; order Sabellida; family Siboglinidae; genus Ridgeia; species Ridgeia piscesae. The sequence continues at coordinate 10,200 of JAODUO010004836.1, forward strand.
TTACATGTTCATATAGAAGGGAAATAATTAGGTTGCCTAAACTATCGCATGTTTGGTTTAGGCTACTAA
>JAODUO010004838.1:0-11523 GCA_025642075.2 Ridgeia piscesae
TTGCCAAGAGGCCGTTACCTCCATTTTCGCGAAAGAAATTAATCACTAACATCTAGATTTAATATAATTTGTAAAACATTTAAAAGTATATTTAAAAATCTAAAAATCTGAAAACAAACTATGTTCCTTCTATGACATAGCTCACAATCGCATAATGTTTCAGTTGTCTCAGTTATAAGCTAAATGCATTTGTCTATCGGGACATGTCTTACCTTCGCAGCGCGGCCCTTGGTATCCTTCTCTACACACACAGCGGAACGCTTCGAAGTCGTCGACGCACGTGGCTCCGTGGAGACAAGGCTCGTTGTCACACTCGTTCAATGCAGCGGTGAAACTGCCCCAATAAAAATTGACTTTAATTGGCATAATTATATTCATCAAAGTCAACAATGGCGTGACCATTATTAATAAGAAAGATGTAACTATGATTATGTTTAATAGAACACAGATATAGTAAAACTATTTCTAACCATAATATGCAAAGAGGGAGCTACCTGAACTGTAAACTAAATGTGTCTGTTATTCCCAGCTGGCTTCGTTGTGCATTTGTTTCGCACGCAGTGTCGTCATAGCTTATTCTAAAAATCCATTGACAATGGGAAGGAGTTAAAGTTCACGTGACAATCCGTGCCCCTGGTTCGGTGCTCAAGAAGTCAGTGAGAAGTCGACAATTCCTCTGCCCGGAATTTCGAACGTGGTCATTTGTAAGACGGACTCAAGTGTTGAACGTGGGAAAGGGGCGACGTTCTACATCCGGGAGTTTTGCATTTAATTCAGTCCGACCATTTCGAATAAGCATGTTTTGAAATGGGTTGTGTTTGTTCACTGTTTGAACATGTTTTGTCTGGAGACATGAACATTGGTGCGGGTTTACTAAAGTAACTAAATTACATTTAGCGGGCAGTATACATTCAGTAATATGTTTTATTATTTATTTTGGTATAAAAGAATACGATATAAAATAGTAAGTTAAACATAAGAACAGACTATATCTTTTAATAGCAACGCACCTTCTACTTTAATGAGCATGCCCCGCATCTGCGTCTCTCCATCAGTGACCAGCGTCATCTTTAAATGTTGGATGTCTATCGTCAACGCTTCTCCTGTCTTCACGTCGGTGATATTGCCACAGTAGTTATACGTGTTGGGCCCGTGCTGCTCGTCCTCAAGGCGCAGTTTATCATAACATCCGGGTACTCCGACGGACCTCGGTTCCAGTTGCATGTCAAGGATGGACACACTGTATGTCGTGTTGCTGTCTGGGTTTACACTGATTGTACATGTGTCTCTTGGGTTGTAGTTGAGCGGATAATTGGGACTGGACCAGTAGAATGGAAGGAAATCGTCGTTCACGCGTGTTATGTTTGAACACGCCGTCAACACCTTCGTTCCTGGCAACGCATGCTTAATACACAGATAGATAAACATGAGAGGGAAGAGAGAGAGGGGGAGAGTGATAGAGAAAGAGACATTATGGAATCAAGAGAGAGAGAGAGAGAGAGAGAGAGAGAGAGAGAGAGAGAAGGGAGAGAGAAGGGAGAGAAAGAGAGAGAGAGAGAGAAGGGAGAGGGAGAGAGAGAGAGAGAAGGAGAGAGAGAGAGAGAGAGAGAGAGGGAGAGAGAGAGAGGGAGAGAGAGAGAGAAGTGAGAGAGACGAGAGAGAGAGAGAGAGAGAAGGAGAGGAGAGGGGAGAGGGAGAGAGAGAGAGAGAGAGAGGGAGAGGAGGGGAGAGAGAGGAGGGAGGAGGAGGAGTGACGGACGGAAGGACGGACGGATTTCGGACGGGCGGGCGGACGGACGGAGGATGGGCTGGAGGGTAGCGTCACATGCCATCATCGCACACACTGCAAACACACACGGGATATTTCAGGCAGAGATAAACGTGAGAGAAGGAGCGGGAGAGAGAGAAGATGAGAGAGAGAGAGAGAGAGAGGAGACAGGAGATAGGAGACAGGAGACAGGAGAGGAGATGAGACAGGAAGAGGAGACAGAAGAGGTGGTAGAGCAGGATACGTGCGCGGTATGCATGTTACTTACCGAGACACACTGTAGTCTGATGACGATGTCGTTCAGGCTGTCGCAGCCGCTGCCAGATCGATGCGGAGACGGGAGCACACGGCTGATTGAAGCAATCCTGATTTGATACCACTGTTAATTTCACGAGTACACAGTCTCCAACTTTCGATCGTTGCCTGGTAGCCACGAGCTCAAAGCGACGAGACTCAAAGGTTCAGACACATATTTCCTCAGCTTTTAAAGGTCGCTTTTTGCGGTGATTGGTAAAAGTGTTTATATCATTCACATTGCTGCAGTTATACATGGATTGATTGTCATGATCTAAAATATATTGTTTTCATTGGGGCATGTCCACGTCATCTAAAAATCAATTGGGTGTTCAGTACCACGCCCCCAGGTCCACAATGAATTCCTCGGGCCAAATGTCTTTGCCTGCCAATTCTCGTTGTTGATACCGTTTGTTTGTTTATCGACAATGATCTATCTCGTGCGTAGTGAAGGCAAATCCGGCGAGTACAGTAGCGGGCTGCCGGCATGATTTGACGTCACCGCGAGCAAGCCTTTACGAAATTTGTTGCCTGGTCAACGTCCAGTTCACGCAGTCGCGTAGCAGATCTTTACGTGCCGAATGCCTTTCGCAACGCTAAATAATAGCGCCATAGCAGAACAGAACACGCGTTAATGCCGCGCAGGTTGTCGCCGCCGTTTAACGATTGAGTGGCACGCGGTTCCTAATACTGGTAGGTTACGTAATGACTACCCTTATCTACCTCTGTTTCACTTCGCGTACTGATCAAAGGATAATCTCAAATCTCGCGCTGAAATGTCGATGGCTCTGGTCAGTCACAGATTATCGTTAATGTAATATGATTGACCATAACCTTTGAACATACGGGTGAAAGTGATATCGGCACATTGCGATGATTTTCATTCATTAATTATCACCCATAACGAATGTGTCATCAAAGATAAATGTTCATCGCACTAGATAACCATGATAAGGAGCTCAGACTTCCGTAGTCCGCCAGGTTGGTCAGAACGAATTTTCAGCTGACCGAACGAAATAACCGTATAGAACGGTTGACATGCGAGTGCGGTGGAGTACGTGCCTTCGCGCAGCAGGCTACTCTTTGACATAAATTAAGATATGGAACATCGTTAATGCGAATAACAACCGACATCGTTGCATAGGCCCATATACACGAATACATATATAGAGTACATTGGAATCGATGATCACCAGGCCGATGTCTCGACAGCGCGCCGTTCTTTATAAACTGACAGTTGGTTATGTTGTCGCTGTAATTAGTCGCCAGATAGGATATATCACATACAGTGATTACATCAGATACAAAGATTATCTGCATTCTGCAACATTTTATTATTCAAGTAAGAGAGAGTAAGCGTCTCACCCCCAATATATACATATATATATACATATATACATATATATATATATATACACGTCTACCACCGTATGGAATTTTATACTGGCATGGTTATTATAATTTGTTTACCAATGTTTTATGGCACAAGATAGATTTTTATATCAAAATTTATTTATTTTTAAGAAAAATTACTGTATCACAAAAGCATTCCAACAACATTTTGCCATTAAGTGTCTGGGTGATGACAATTTTTAAAGACCTTTTTTGGGGAAATGAACAATTTATTAATGTAATGATGGCAATCCTGTAAAATCTGAAGCAAACAATGGGACATCAACACTATTGGAGTAGTTATAGTACTAGTTACCCACTTGAGTAAGGATAACGTTTTATCAAATAATGTTTTATTATAAAAAACTATTAAAAATTAAACTTATATTAACACAAAATAGAAATACAAATTTGCAGTTGTTTATAAAAAATAATTACGGCAGGATTAATCAATGTCCGTGAGGCGGCAGTGAATGTCAGTATATAGATCACGCTGATAAACAAACAAAAAGCCGACTAAGTAACCAGACTATCTTCTCGGCGTAATTCCGCAGCCGACCGACAGTTGATAAATAATAAAATAAATGTGTATATATATATATATATATATATATATATATATATATATATATATATATATATAATAGGTGTATATATCTTACTCTCTCTTACTTGAATAATAAAATGTTACCAAAATGCGAATAATCTTTGTACTCGCAATAACCATGGCCAATCATAATGTGATACGTGTCCCTATCCACAAGCGATGTCATTTACAGGTAGACTCTATGCGGCCAACATAATAGCCTATCAGGCCTATAAAAACCAACGCCTTATGTGTCAGGCATCAGCCTTGGTTGATCATCGATTCCAAATGAAAGTACTCTATATATATAGCCCTTCGACAATATATAGGCCCTATGCATAGCTGATAATCGGTTGTTGATTCACACATTAGCGATGTTCCACGCCATCTGAAAATTTATGTATTCTAAGGAAGCTAGCCTACTGGAACAAAACACCCAAGCACACGCCCACTTCCGCTCACACTCACGCGCAAAATCCTTTGTCAACGTTCTATGCGGGTTGATTTCGTTCAGTCCGCTAAAGAAATTCGTTCCTGACAACTAACTTAGTTCTGGCGGACTACAGAGTCTAGACTCCTTGTCATAGTTATCTAGAATTATGATGAACATTTTGTATTGTGGCTTTATCTTTATTTCAAATGTGCCGTTTGGCAAGCATAATACACATTCATTATAGAACAAACAAGTTAATGAATAGAAAACGTCATACAATATTGCCGTTCACTTTTCTACATGTGTTTTAAAAAGGTTATAGGTCAATGCCATACATTGACAATGTCCTGTATTTTATGACCAAATTGCATCGGTATTTCTAGCGCGAGACTGCGAGAAAGTTGTCCTTTAGGTCAGTACGCGAGTTGAAAACAGGAGTCTTGGAATGGGGTGAGTCATTACGTGGCCACCACCCCGGGTAATTTAGAGACCGCGTGCCTGCCAGTCGTTCTCATAAACGAGCGACGACGCAACTTTATGCAACGTTGGCGTGTTCCTGGTTCCTCTATAACGTATATTGGCGTTGCGAAAAGCATTCAACGCATACGTCTACTTGCGACTTGCGTGGAACCTAGGACGTTGACCGAAAACAGCAACAGTTTCGTACAAGAACGCTCGCGAGTGACGGTAAACTCTCCTCTCCATCATGGCCCGGCTACTGGCTCTACTCCTCGGATTTGCCGCTGTCTTTCACCTACACACAGGTAGGTCGACCCATTGGTCAGCTAAATACGGCCGGTGTCAACAACAGGAATTGGCCGGAATTGTTTCTTAAAGACATTTAGCCCGAAAGAGTTCATGCATTGGTGAGATACTGGGAACGCATTGAGGTACTTGCTGAACAATATGGCAGTGTTACGTTTTAGAGTAACGTGGGACATGCCCCCCCAATGAAAATGTGTATATTTTTAAATCCATGACTTGTCAATCCATTTTGTGCTGCAGTAGTGTTGAATTGATATAAACACTTTTTATAGTCACCGCAAAAGAAGCGACACAGAAACCTGACGAGGACGTCATGCTCCAGTGCACAGACAACAAGGTCATCGTGCCAGAATACGTGCGCTACCAGAACAGCGATGTGAAGGTTGGAGAAGACTGTGTACTCGACAAAGTGCGGGTGAACATCATCAAGAGTTGCTTCAATAAACCGTCGTGCTCCGTCCACGTCGGTCTGGCGACTGACTGCGACCGGGGCACGGACGACATCGTCGTCAAGTACGAGTGTGTCTCCGGGTACATGCACTGTACACACGCACGTACGCGTTCTCTCTCCTCCTCTCCTGTCTCCCACCCCCTCTGTCTCTGTCTCTGTCTCCTGTCTCCTGTCTCCTGTCTCCCGTCTCCTGTCTCCTGTCTCCGTCTCTCCCTCTCCTCTCTCTCCCTCTCTCCCTCTCCTCTCCTTCTCCCCGCCCGCCTTCTTTTGTTTATCTCTCTGCCCGCATGTCTTCCGTGTGTTTGCGAGTGCGTACGTGCGCGTGTGCGTGCTTGCGCGCGTGATTGGCTCGTCCGTCCGTCCGTCCGCCTGCCCATCGTCCGTCCGTCCGTCCGCCTGTCCGTCCGTCCTCCTCCTCCCTCCCTCTCTCTCCTCCCTCTCCTCTCTCTCTCTCTCTCTCTCTCTCTCTCCCTCCTCTCTCCCTCTCTCTCTCTCTCTGCCTCCTCCCTCTCTCTCTCTCTCCCTCTCTTCTCTCTTCTCTCAATTTCTCTCCTTCTCTCTCTCTCTCTCTCTCTATTTCTCTCTCCCTCTCTCCTCTCTCTCTCTCTCTCTCTCTCTCTCTCTCTGCAGTTGTACAGTTGGCTGTCGTCACTCTCTCTTCCCCTCTCATGTTTGTCTTCTGTCTGACGTATTAAACTTGTGCGTTGCCAGGAACGAAGGTGTTGACGGCGTGTTCAAACATAACACGCGTGAACGACGATTTCCTTCCATTCTACTGGTCCAGTCCCAATTATCCGCTCAACTACAACCCAAGAGACACATGTACCATCAGGGTAAACCCAGACAGCAACACGACATACAGTGTGTCCATCCTTGACATGCAACTGGAACCGAGGTCCGTCGGAGTACCCGGATGTTATGATAAACTGCGCCTTGAGGACGAGCAGCAACTGGCTAACACGTATAACTACTGTGGCAATATCACCGACGTGAAGACAGGAGAAGCGTTGACGATAGACATCCAACATTTAAAGATGACGCTGGTCACTGATGGAGAGACGCAGATGCGGGGCATGCTCATTAAAGTAGAAGGTGCGTTGCTATTAAAAGATATAGTCTGTTCTTATGTTTAACTTACTATTTTATATCGTATTCTTTTATACCAAAATAAATAATAAAACATATTACTGAATGTATACTGCCCGCTAAATGTAATTTCCAAAAAAATTTTTTCCCCCTTTTTTAAAATTTTAAAAACATTTTTTTTTTTTTTTAAATTTTCCCCCCTTTAAAAATTTTTTCCCCTTTTTTTTTCCCCCCCCCCCAAATTTTTTGGGTTTTTTTCCCCGGAATGGGACCCCAAAATTTTAACCCCCCAAAAAAAAATTTTTTAAAATTTTTTTGGCTAAAACCCCCCCCCCAAAAAAAAAAATTTAAAAGAAAATTTTTCCCAAAATTTTTTGGGGGGGGGGGTGGGGGGGGGGGGTTTTAAAAAACCCATAAAAACCCCGGGGGGAAAACCCGGGGGGGGCCGGAAACCCTTTCCATTTAAACCCCCCCAAAAAAATTTTAAAATTTTTTTAAAAAAAAAAAAAAAAAAATTTTTTTTTTTTTTTTTTAATTTTTTTTTTTTTTTTAAAAAAAATTTTTCCTTTTTGGTTTTTTTTAAAAAAAAAAATTTTTTTTTTTAAAAATTTTTTTTAAAAAAATTTATTTTTTTTTTTTTTTTTTGGGGGGGGGGGAAAAAAATTTTAAAAAAAAAAATTTAAATTATAAAAAAAAAAAAAAAAGGGGGGGGGGGGGGGGGGGGGGGGGGGTTTTTTTTTTTTTAAAAATTTGTTTTTTTTTTTTTAAAAAATTTTAAAATTTGGGGGGTTTTTTTAAAAAAATTTTAAAAATTTAAAAAAAATTTTTTTTTAATTAAAAATGTTTTTTTTTAAAAATTTTTTTTTTGGGGCCAAACCAAACCCTTTTAAAGGGGGTTTTTTAAATTTTTTTCCCAACCCCCTTTTTCCAAAAAAACCCCCCTTTTTAAAAAAAAAAAAATTTTTTTTAATTAAAAAATTTTTTAAAAAAAAAATTTTTTAAAATTAAAAAATTTTTTAAAAAAATTTTTTTTTTTAATTTTTAAATTTTTTTTTTTTTTTTTAAATTTATTTTTTTTTTTTTTTCCCAAAAAAAAAAAAAATTTATTTTTAAAAAAAAAATTTTTTTTAAAATTAAAATTATTTTAAAAAAAAAAATTTTTTTTTTAAAGGGTTTTTAAAAAAAAGGGGATTTTTGGGGGGGTTTTGGGGGGAAAAAAAAAAACCCCGGGAAATTTTTTCCCCCCCCCCCCCCCAAAAAAAAATTTTTTTAAAAGATTTTTTTTAAATTAAAAAAAAGATAAAAATTTTTTTTTTCCAAATTTTTTTTTTAAAAAATTTAAAAAAAAAAAATTTTCCCAAAAAAGGGGGAAAAAAAATTTTTTTAAAAAAAAAATTTTTTTTTTGGGGGGGGGGGGGGGGGGGGGGGGTTTTTTTTTTTTTTTCCCCCCGTTTTTTTTTCCCCCCAAAAAAAAAAAAAAAAGGGGGGGGGGGGGCCCCCCCCCAAAAAAAAATTTATCGCGGGTTCGGAAGTCGCAGTTTGCAACAAAGGTAAAGAATGTATTCGTGTCATTAAATTGCTAATAAATTGTAATCTATCCGGTTAGCCAGAGTTGCCTTATATGAGTTTGTTTGTTGCGAATATATAGCCATGATTAATTACCACAAAACACTCGTTGTATTGAATTATAAACAGCGCACCATATTACAAAATGGTTTGGTTTATATTACTTTGCGAAAAGATAAAGTACGCTTTGTAAAATAAATCTGGTACCAAGCGACTGTAAACCGATATATCGCGCTGGATAACAAACTCGAATACGTTGGAAACATCACACGTTACATAAAAACGACACACGTCAGTCACGGGTGATTGACGAAAGTAAACTAACCGGATTCGTTGCTATACAAAATTATACAATGCTTTCTTCGTATGACATTACGTTCTGCCTCCAGATACACTCATTTTGTGTTATCGATACTGCGATTCTTGTCGAGATACTTCACGTTGACCAGTTCATATATTCCCTGGCTGACAAGTAGTAATCAAGACAGATTAAAGGGGGTGACAACAAATACAGGGTTTTGCCCCCCTGATTTTGGGAATTTGAAAATTTTTTCCCTTTTTGTTTTTTTTTTCAAAAAAATTAAGCAGTTTTGGAATTTTTACAACAAAATTTAACTAAAAGCCCTACAAAAATCATCGATGGTGTTGCAAACACAGTGTTTCAAATAAGCATGCTAATATAATAATAATCTACCTGTCATAGTTTTCAACAACGAAAACACCACTGATACCATTCATAAAACATTGGCTGCAAAGTTTAAAATAAATTACTACAATTCAAATGAATAATTAATTCAGAATTGATAAAACAAATATTCAAAAAAAAAAAAAAAAAAAAAAAAAAAAAAAAAAAAAAAAAAAAAAAAAAAAAAAAAAAATATTTATATATATATATATATATATATATATATATATATATATATATATATATATATATATAATATTTTATATATATATATATATATATATATATATATATAAAAATATATTAATAATATAAATTAAATTTTTTTAAAAAATATTTAAAAAATTTTAAATTTTAAAAAAATTTAAAATAATTTTTTAAAAATAAAATTAAATTAAAAATTTTTATTAAATTTAAATTTTTAAAATTTTAAAATTTAATTTTTAAATTTAATTTTTTTAAATAAATTTATAAATATTTTAAAAAAAATTTTAAAATTTTTAAATTTTAATATTTAATTAAAAATTTAATTAATATTAAAAAAAAAAATTAAAAATATTAAAATTAAAATAATATAATTTTAATATATATATATATATATATATAAAATATATATATATATATATATATATATATATATATATATATATATATTAAAAATTAAAATAGGGTTTCGGTTTTTTAACCAATTTCCCGTCATTTTTTGCCCCCCAAAAATTTTGCAACAAACGAACTTTTAAACAAACAAAAAAATATTTTAAAAGGTAAAATTAAATTGCAAAAATCTTTTTTGTAAAAACCCCCAAAAGGTTAAACTTGTTTTTTCCTTTTTTTTTTTTTTTTTTAAATTTAAAAACAAAAATGTTATAACGATTTAAGTTTAAAAAATTTAAAGGTTTTTCTTAAGGCCCAAAAGGGATGCAACTATCGACCATTACAACTTTAACTTATATATTATGTGACTTAGTCCGAAAAACTCATAGATGCCAAACTGCCATACATTCTAAGTCACGTTTTGGAAGTTGCATAAGTTTAATTTGTTATAATACTAAACTGGGAAATAATCAACGAAATATAAAATCACTAGAATAACCTTGTACAAAAGAAATGTTATCCAGTCAGTTGGCCGAAAGTTACCCGCAAAGCCCGAAATGTTGTGGACACGTGTAAGTATCACACAAATAAAGTCGTCTGTTTGCATGAAGTGGTCACCAGGAAGCAGTCGTTCATAGAGATGCAGCGCGCTGCGCTTGGAGCCGATTCATCTGTTAGTCTACCTAGAAAATGTAATGTTGAATATCTCGAATGTCGCCGTAGTTATCACTCAAGAAGACAGTTGTGACATGACGGTTGAAGTCAACATGAGCATGGTGGTTATAAAAATTTTTTAACCTTAAAAATAAATTTAAATAATTTTTAAAAGGGAAAACTTTTTTCAAAAAAAAAATTTTTCATTTAAACCATTCATATTGCTTGCTATACTACGAAGGTTATATTACATCAACAGAATAACGGATACGTTTATCATACAAGTTAGGTTCAAGACACGCGATATGTTCAATGAATGAATTGCACTAATAATTGATCATCAATGTGAAATTGGAAGTGACTATTTTAATAGTCTGCCTGAACGTTGTGTATCATTGTGTACGTGGGTTCTGTTTGCATTTCCGTGTTGAAAAATAACAAAAAAACCCCAAAAAAGATATTCGATTCATTGAACTTTCAAACGATCTATAAAGACTATGTTTAATTTTGCTTATCTACCATAATGTGCCATAGATCATTTTATTGATCGCGTTTACAATCATTAATCAAATGAATCACACACTGGATTACACGAATCCGGAGCAAATGCTAAGTTTTCGTTACATCATTTGTTTCTTGTGTTGGACGTTATGGTTTGAGAAATACCTGCGCATAAGTTCAATATAATAATAATATTTAGCACTCCTGGATTTTTTCATATAGCTCCATATCACAGAAAAGCTCGAAATGTATCACAATGTACCTTTTTGACGCCCTTTGGAAAGTGCTATGGTTTTTTGGGAAAATTGCCAAGAGGCCGTTACCTCCATTTTCGCGAAAGAAATTAATCACTAACATCTAGATTTAATATAATTTGTAAAACATTTAAAAGTATATTTAAAAATCTAAAAATCGTGAAAACAACACTATGTTCCTTCTATGACATAGCTCACAATCGCATAATGTTTCAGTTGTCTCAGTTATAAGCTAAATGCATTTGTCTATCGGGACATGTCTTACCTTCGCAGCGCGGCCCTTGGTATCCTTCTCTACACACACAGCGGAACGCTTCGAAGTCGTCGACGCACGTGGCTCCGTGGAGACAAGGCTCGTTGTCACACTCGTTCAATGCAGCGGTGAAAACTGCGCCCAAAAAAAATTGACTTTAATTGGCATAATTATAGTCATCAAAGTCAACAATGGCGTGACCATTATTAACAAGAAAGATGTAACTATGATTATGTTTAAT
>JAODUO010004839.1:0-10841 GCA_025642075.2 Ridgeia piscesae
TGGTCAAAGGGTTTTTAGGAAATACTGTAAGAGTGAAATTAATTGGCCTTGGTCTGTTGCCCCATGGGTGGGCACAAACTAATACAAAAGACCTATTAAGTTAAACAGTGTTACATTTGGAATGGTTCTACTCACCCTGTAGGCAAGGCGATAAGGACACTTCTTTCCAAAGCCAACAGGAGGCTCCATGTTTCTGAGCATCTCGTACATGTCAGAATACTGGATGTGACCTCTGTAAACACAACACATGATGAAACTATCAACTTCACACCTCTGCAGCCATGACAATATATGAAGGGTTTTGAAAAAAACATTTGTGAATAAGCAACATTTTAGAACTTACATCTACAATAGAGACTAATCCTTGCTACAAGGAGCTTAGAGCTTCATATTTATTACCTGTGTGCATATTTGTGCATAGATAGTCTTCACATATTAACTGCAGCATGGTCGAATGCTTTCCAAAAATCTCGAGATAATGTTCAACTGAACAGGTCTGGCAGGGCATAAATTGTCAACAGTTTAAACCATCCTACTGGGTACCTCACTGTATAAGAATGTACCTTAATGTTATGTCATATTTACAGCAAACCTATCTGGTGCCAAAGGTATATTCAGCAAAGACACAAAGGAAAAAGTTAGGTCTTGAGTATCCAGTTTTATGCCTGCTCAAAGACTTTTACACGTCACCTGACATCAAGTAAACCTATGGAGAAAGATTTCAGGCAGCCTGCAATTACTGCTTAAATGTTACTCATTCACATATCCACCAGTGTGTGTATCTATATACTCATTTAAATGTGTGGCTACACTGAGGCAATGGTGAGAGGATGAAAGTGCTTCAAACAAGCAACATGAGGATGAGACAGCTGTGACAGTCCAGCCACCGTGCGAGAGTGTTGACAAGCACATAGGCACAGTGACTGGACTGTGTGCTTGTCAACACTCACGTGGCTCCTGGGTCATATTCCGCCCACACTCGGATGTACTCGTCCAGATGATGCGGTCCAAGTATAGATGAGTCTGCGTCAAGTAGTCAAAATTGTCCATGATGACAGCCACGAACAGGTTCAACATCTGCGAACACAATCGTTGTCATCATTAGACAGTCATCAGCCAAACTATGACGGCCAACAGCACAGTCCTTGTCATGTTGTGTATGACCAAGAGGCAGATGCATGTGTCACCTTGAGCATGCAGTCACTGGACATGTCACACAGACTGATTTGTGTCAGCTCAGTATTTGGTCAAGTCCACATTTAACATAGTTATGATATACATTAAATAACTTCTACTGCTCACAAATGTACACATCATACATCATTAATACGGTTTAACAACAGCAACAATTCAGCATATTATGTAACTTTATAAAGAATCGTATCTATTGTGAGTAGTTAGTGTTGGAGTAGTTAGGAGACGGAGATCGATTTTATAAACAGCACATATTGTGTGCTTAGGTATTTATGTGACATGTGGTCACATAATAATAAAATGTGTATTGATCCTCGATTTCACCCACAACCCTGTGTTTCTTGTAACTATTGTATTCTATATTACTGTATATACACGGTTGATGTGACCAAAATTATTAATTAACAGCAACAAGTCTGCATATTATGTAACTTTCTAATGAATATTATCAGTTGTGAGGATTATACACCCACAAGTCAATCTACTACCGGAATATTTGTTTATAGTGATTCTCAAATACATGTTAAAACAGATATAAGCTGTTTGCCTGTTTACACATGACATGTTCACCCAGACACACAGGACATGTTTGTTCAGTCATGCATGACATGTTTGACCAGTCACACGTGACGTGTTCGATCAGTCATGCATGACAGTACTGATGGAGTGCAGACGTTTGACCTACCAGGAAAGAGCAGAAGAAGATGAAGGAGACGAAGTATGGGATGGCAAGGTCGACTCCACACTCAAACTTGAACTGATTGGAAGTCTTTGTCACACAAACGTCCGCTCATGCATGACAACATGATCTGTTGCCAGTTTTCTCCTGTTGCACACCTACACATGCGACAGTCAACTGATTACTGAACACAAGCTATACCCACCTGCAGCAAACTGAAGGAAACAGTTATCATCTATACACTGTTTTGGTTTTACATCCATATCCATTCAAAGAGGTGTCATTTTGTCATACCAGGATGACAACGACATAGAGTACAGCTGCAAAATGCTGAATGTGTGACATTGGTTAACGGACGTTGGTTACACATTGGAGAGACCATATCTCACTTCTGGTTGCAATGTTGTAGTTGTGTAAGTGAAGCTACAACATGTCGTCTTCTTACTGTCATACAAAAATTGCAGTCTTCGAAATCAATGTACTGTGATAGGTTTATATTTACAGTTACTGAAGTGTGCACCCTCCTCTGCAACACTTATACATCGTCAAGGGGATATTCCAATGACATTCCGTGTAGAGGTTGATATGCAGTCCTATATTTCAGTGTTGGGTGAAGGCTGTGGCCCACCGCCCTCTCTGCACATTACAACATTTCTGTGTTTATCATGATTGCATTAAGAGAGACCCTTGAATGGATGGGAGAGAAATATAAAAGAGCAAAAGATAGAAGGAACTGGAGATTGTTGATACAGAACGTAGCAAGATATAGCTTTATGTAGAGGCCCGTCCACCCGTCATTTGGACGGGTTAAAACGAATATGGACGGGTAGAAATATAGGTGGACGGCTGGCGGACGGGTAAAACAAAATCAAAAAAGGTCTTCCAAAACCATAGATATTGTTAGTTATGCCTTGAAAGTCAGTGAAAATGGTGTCACATGTGTGTTTGTAGTCCATTTCAGGTCATCAGACACATTTAAAAGTTTGTCAACTGGCTTGACAGTTAACATCCATGTGTCCACCAAAACATGTGTGACTGGCAATAATGTTATCCTGCATAAAGCCCTGTAGCAAGAGAAAGGTGAGGAGAGAAGGGGAAGAAAAAAGGCGACCGAAACAGAAGCCATCACCAGCCCTGACAACAGGGATGGCAAGAGAAGAAGAACGTGCTACACCTACCTAAAGAGGAGCATGACGGCTTGGAAGAATGTGCGGAAGTTGTTGTGTCTGTTGATGGAGGCGGCTGCATCAAGGGCAATGTTGCCAAAGACCTGTGGCAAGAAACCACACTCACAGTTCACTGCGACAGTCACAACAATTATCTTACCTTGACCCTAGCATAAATGTTCTACCTAAAATAAAAACCATACACAAAACCAGGCCTAGAAATTAAAAGATAAACATTTAAATAATTTGTTATAATATCATAATACACAATTGACATATTTATGTTTGAAAAAAAGGTAAGCACTGCATAAGCTATTTTTCAAATAAAATATTTATGTAATACAAAACCAACTCTATAATCAAGAGTAAAACTCAAGGAAATGTTGCTTTAAAAGCCATTAAGTTGCCTGTTGTCAAACGGAGCACTTTACATGAACTGGTCATTTATGGAGAATTTAATATAGACTTACAGTCATTCACTGAAACATGATTCTCATAATGGTACAAAATATTTCCTAGATTTCATGTTTAGCCTAGGGATGTACTGAAAACATGTCTGACATGTCAAATAATGTATGAAATAATATCGTAAAAAGCCACTAGAATATTGTTGAGAAAGGAGATACATGCTTCTGTATCTGTATCTTAACTGGCAAAATGTCCTAGGGACACATCACGCCAGTGCGCATGGTGGGTCATCTGACTTAATTGTTAAAATGTTGGATTAAACTATTCTGAAATGATTTTAGTGATTTACTTGAGACAGTGTTTGAGGGGAGAGAATTCCATTCCTTAATTGTTGTTGGGAAGAAGCTGCTTCCAAATATGTTTGCAGAGTATCTAATTTGCAAGAACTGACTGTCATGTTTACGTGAGGTTCTAGTGTTGTGTTGGATATAGTGATCTAGCGGGATATCTATAAGGTTATGTTCCATTTTGTATATTATGCTAAGTCTTTTAATTTTTCTTCTTGTTTGGAGGGTGTCCCACTGGAGGTCTTTAAAAAGTTGGGTTACTGTTCCTGGTTCTCTAGAATAGTTATGTGTACAAAATCTGGCAGCTTGTCTTTGGATTCTTTCTAAGGTTTTAATATGTTTTAGGCAGTGTGGATCCCATGATGCTGATGCATATTCAAGTATTGGTCGGACAAGGGTTGTGTAGGCTATTGACTTAATGTGGGTTGGGCATTGATTTAGATTTCTCCTAATGACTCCTAGAGTCTGTTGTGCTTTCCTAGCGACTGAGTTGCATTGTGCTGTCCAATTTAATGTATTTGATATTTGTACACCAAGATAACAATGTGATTGAACAGATTTAAGTTGTTGGCCACAGAAGGTGTAAATATTTGGTGTCGGTTTTCTTGAGGCTAATGTCATTGTGAAGCATTTGGTGGGATTGAATTTCATAAGCCAGGTGTTTTGCCATTCCTCAAGTTTGATTAGATCATTTTGGAGGAGAGAAATGTCATTGTCTGATTTAATTGGTTGATATAGTAGGCAGTCATCTGCAAAAAGGCGAACGTTTGAAGTGAGATTGTTGGGTAGATCATTTATGTACAGTAAGAAAAGTAAGGGCCCCAGTACGGTTCCCTGTGGTACCCCTGAGGTGACTTTAATTGGTTTGGATGCTGATCCATTTATTACAACCTGTTGAGTTCTTTCTGCAAGGAAGCTTTCTATCCATGACGATATTGGGCCTGTGATCCCATAGTATTTTAGTTTGTGGATTAGTCTTTTATGTGGAACTTTGTCGAATGCTTTAGTGAAGTCTAGAATGGCCATGTCTACAGATTTCTTTTCATCTAGATATTTGCTTATGTCATGGACAGTTTGAATTAATTGAGTTTCTGTTGATCTTTTTGCACGAAAACCATGTTGGTGGTCAGTTAGGATGTGATGTTGTTCAAGGTGTTTCATGATGTGGCTATGAATTATGTGTTCAAGAAGTTTAGAAATCACAGGTGTTAAGGATATTGGTCTGTAGTTTGAAGTTTCTGCCGTTTCCTTTCTTGAAAATTGCTGTTATGTTTGCTTCGTTCCAGGCTTTGGGGACTTGACCAGAGTCAACTGATGATTGGAAGATATCATGTATTATTGGTGTTAGGTGGTAGGCATATCTGTTTAGAAACCATGGTGGAATGCCATCTGGTCCTTGCGATTTAGAGGTGTTAATTTTTGATAGTTGGTCATGTACTCCTTTAAGTGAAATTGTTAATTCGGGTATTTTTCCATGTGGGCTGTCATTCAGATTTGGCAGCTTGGAATTTCCTTCATATGTGAAGACACTTTTGAACTGATTGCCTAAGGCTTCTGCTTTTTGCTTGTCATCGCTAATTATGTTTCCCGCAATGTTGAGGTCCCCAATACCCTGGTTATCTTGTCTAAGTTTGGAAATGAAACTCCAGAATGCTTTCGGTTTGTCTGTTATTGCAGTTGTTAGGAATTGATTTATATAGGACAGTCTAGCAGAACGAAGGTGTTTGTGCATGTCTTTCCTGATGTTACAAAACTCTTGCCAGTCTTCTGGATTTCTAGATATTTTTGCTTTCTTATATAATCGTTTCTTTCTTTTGCACATTTTTTCAAGTCTTTATTGAACCAGGGAAGGTTGTATCTGGAAGTTGTAAGACGGACTGGTACATAGTGTTTCATAATGTTGATGATTTTTGTTGAAACAAGGTTCCATTTGTCATTGACTGTCATGTTTTGGTTTAAAGAGAAGTATTCATGTGTGAAGTCATCGAGAGATTTCTGGATGTTAAGGTGGTCAGCTTTATTTCTGATGAAAATTTTTCGTTTGGGGCGATGTTTGCGTTTGGGTGAGATATTTACATCAATGATAATTGTGTTGTGGTCTGCTATGCCGTCTACTACATTTAGTTTCTTTATTAACCCAGGTTTATTTGTGAAGACAAGATCTAGGATATTGTTGGCATTTCCTTGTTTACGTGTGGGTTCATTGACATGTTGGATTAGTCCATGTTCCTCTACAAGGGAGATTAGTTTGTTGGCAGCAACTGTACTATATCCACTGTTAGGTGTGACATGGTGATTTTCCCAGTTTATGTTAGGAAGATTGAAATCGCCGGTAATTATGACATTATGTGTGTTTATTTTGTTTCCTAATTTAGATAGAGATAGATCTAGTTCTTCAATTTGAGTTCCTTGAGAGTCATGTGGGGCACGATAGAAGGTGCATATGATTATGGGTTTCATTCCTTTTATTTCAGTTTCTGTCCAAATGCTCTCACTGTTAGTGTTTAAGTTTGTTAGATGAGTTGTGATGAGATCAGCTTTGGATATTTGGAATACCCCCCTCCAGTGGTGCTTGTTTCCCTGTCTTTTCTAAAAACATTAAAGTGTTCTGGGAAAATTTCTCCGTTTTTAACTGAGGGGTCTAACCATGACTCTGTTGCACTGATTATGTCTGGGTTATGTAGGTTGTTTAGTACTTCGATGTCTGCTGCTTTATTCTTAATGCTTTGGCAGTTTATGAGGATGCACCGGAAGTTTGGTCTGTTCTTTTGTTTATAGGTTTTCTTGTTATTGGTTGTGTTGTTACTACTTGTAGTTGTTTCGTTTGAGTTATGATTGTTTCCATTCAGGGGGTCAAAAGGGTTTTCCGTCTGGATTTCACTATCTTCGAAGAACGAATTTGTGAAGTTGAAGTTATTGCAGTCAGGGCAAGCCCAAGAACATGACGAGTGTATTAATTGTTTGTATGCATTGTCATCTATGGCACAGCATTGTGTGTGTATCCATTTTTGGCAGTGGTCACACTGGATTGCTTTGTGGTTATTAAGGACGTCCCTGTGGCAAATGCCACAGGGTGCAGAGCAATCTGAACAATGCCATGTGTCAAGGTTTCGGTAAGTGCTATTAAATTCATGCCTGGATATTCCAGCGCATTTTATGTGAACTGTTTTGTTGCAGTCGTTACAAGTTAGGGTGAGTGAATTGGACTTTAGTGATTTCTTACATGAATTACATTTAGAGGGGCCTGGGTTTAGCTGGATGTCTCCTGAGAGTATTATGCATAAAAGAACAGTGAATTTTGTTGCTGTCTTGTTTGACTTGGGTTTATATGGTGGTGGGGTGATCAGTAGACCAGTGGAACTATTGGATTTGAGACATTTGAGTTGTGCGATAGTTTTCCAGATAGGGCTGTACAGGTAATATGTTGTGATAGAATTTGTGTCTTTTCTGGCTTTATTGTTCACATAGACTGTTTCTGTTGTGTTGTTATGAAAGCTCTTCATTTCATGATTTAGTCTAGAGATGATATGCAGACACGCAAACATGAACAGTGAATATTTGAAAATACATCTTGAATGGGAGCTAGCCATAACACCAGCGTGATTGATAGTGATTAAGAGTTAATAAAAATTACTAATAAATAAAATGCATACACTTAGTTTAAAAATAAATAAATACACACACACTTACGTGTAAATAGACTAAAAATAAGATATATGCACACTATAATAAACAAAATTTAAAGTCGTTTGTTGATAAAATAAAACAGACGAAAAGGCCTGTTAGTAGGTCGTTTCTTACGTGATCAGGTTGCGTGATTTGTATTTGTTATTTTATTTTACTGACAGTATGCAGTATTTGGGAGATATCAGCAGACTATGTGTTGACTTAGAATGTATAAATACTATTTTGTTTATACACGGTACACTTAGTTTAAAAATACACACACACTTTAATAAAGTCGTCTGTTGATAAAACAGGCGAAAAGGCCTGTTAGTTGATTTTATCTGATGCTTGACCGAGTTGGTTTGTGATTGATTTTACTTTGCGCGGTTATATGACCAGGTTATATTCTTTATCGGTTACATATATTGTTTAGCACCAATATTGGTACATAATCTTGGTTAGTGATTAATTTTGGTTGTAGGTAAATGTCTAGCTAGTGATGTGTTGTGTACTTAGCTGTTTAGTAGTTTGGGTTCAGTTTCTTCGGTGATCGTTGACGTTGTTTATGCGTATCCAAGATGGCGAATTAGCGGGAAATCAGCAGAATGTTTCAAAGTTCGTTTTTGGCGATTATTGCAGTTTTGTCACGTATCTGATAGGCAATCTCGGTTTAGTACAATATTCCCAATTACTGGTGAATGTCCTAGGTTACGGTCTTATCTATAAATATGCGTTTTAGGTGAAATTCTGAGCAGCCGTTGTCAAGTTAGTTTATGATCTCACGCATGCGCACTCGCTTGAATTGTTTGAATAAATGCTTTGATTGATTGACTTTGACTGATTGATTGGTTGGTTGCTGGTTACATAACAAATAATTACTACCAGGTAGACTGGTGTTAGGCAGTGTGTTTCCTGACACAGATTACTGTTATTCAAAGATCATACGTATAACACTGCACAAAGCACAGACCTGAAGAATTAAATAACAGCTATTTAGAACGTCGATGATCAGATTTTGTTTAGCCAGTGAGCTGCTGATATACTTCGTACAGGAACTCCAAATCGCACCCATTATTTTGACATGATTTTAGGAGCCTCTAAGTTGAAATATGGACAAATTGCATAAATCCGAAATGGGTTGACTGTACTGACATGTAGGTGAGATTTGTTTTGCAAAATTCATATAATGGAAATATTGGGTGCTTTATGCACCCAATATATCCATTATATGAATTAGAAAATGACCAACCTGCATGCCAATGATGGCGTAGATGAAGAAGAGCATGGCTATGAGTAGGATGACATACGGCAGTGCCTGGAACACAAGAGTGATTACATCAGTAGTCAGTTACATTACATTGAAATGAATACCACTACAGCTATTGCTACATACAGTGTATATACAATTAGAATGACACTGGAATTAATGATTTAACCACGGTTTGTCAAATAAATTCACAGCTTCCAGGTAGGTGCCTGATTAATAGCAACTGTACGATAAGATACTGACAACTAGTGGAAGACAGCAGCTAGCCTTAAGTCAATGGATCAACATTGAGGTCTTATTGGATCATTGGATAAATACTTTTCACATAGGATAGTAATTCCTAAAGGGATTGATGCTTCACTGCATGTTCTTCCTCACTTTGAATGTCTGAGTAAAACAATACTTACGTTTGATGACAGAATCAAGGTAACTTATGTCTGATGACAAGATGAGAGTTATTAAGCTTTGATGACAAGGTGAAGGTAACTTACCTGTGACGATTGAATGAAGATGAAATCATCGTGAATGACTGTATGAAAGTGACTAAGCAACTTACCCTTGAATGACAGGATACAGGCAACTCACTATGAAGGTAACTTACCTTCGATGAGTGTATGAATGCGACTTACCTTTAAAGATTGTAGGAAGTTGACTTACCTTTGAAGACAGTATGAATGTAACTTACCTTTAGTGACAGGATGAAGTTGACTTACCTTGAAGGACTGTATGAAGGTAACTTACCTTTAGTGACAGGATGAAGTTGACTTACCTTGAAGGACTGTATGAAGGTCCAGAGCAGGATGCGGATGGTGTAACCCTGCCTCAGTAACTTGATGAGACGAGCCGCCCGGAAGAGGCGAAGGAAACCCAGACTGATGAAGCTGTCCTGTAAGACATCATACAACTTGGTGACACTTCTAGCATACACTGTGACACCATGTGACACCATCTGTCAGCACTATGTTCACCCACCCACTATTAGTGAACCATACAATCCCAGATACCAAACATGTCAGATATGTAACAGAGTAGTTTGTAAGCCTTACTGCAGCCGTTTACTCAAGATTGATGTTTATTCTAGAATCACGTTACGAATCTTCACAAAAACGCTGCACACAAATAATGCTCATCAAAAATGTATAGCATTCAAAGATATCACCTCCAAAGTTTACAGAATTACTTCTGTCTCAAAATGCTGTAATTGTCCCACGTCACATCTTACATTGCCCGATTCAACAGAAGCATAAATCAATGCATGTACAAACACGAACATGTTTCTAAACGCTACAGCCTATTTGCAAAAGGCACAATATTCGGAGCAGCTCCAAATATGCCAGCTCAGTGCAAAAAGTATCTAAGCCAGTGCAAAGTCTAGGACAAATGCAAAGAACGATATCACACAAACCATCACCAAAGCTGTGCACGTGACAAGGTGAAAATAAAATCGACTCTTGTTCCACATTGGAAATATGGGTTCAGCGAGTCGGGTGGATCGTGGGTGAGTTTAGTGATGCATTGTGGGAGTGAAACAGTCATAGTGACTAGAGTAAGTAATTGTGAGTTAGTCATAACAACCTCTGCGTAGTGTTGACAGTGAGTGTCAAATGTCAACTGTGACAAATTGTATCAACATAGTGACACATGTAAAATGAACAATATTAGCTATATTGGAGAATAAATCTAATTCAACGTGTTAAAATACTATAATTACATATGCAAAATTAATTCTGAACAATGCAGACTATAAAATGTTTTTGTAAAGAACATTTCACAGACTTTATAACAAATGGGTTTCCTATGTTAGTCAGTATGGCAAAATATGATAACCTTAACCAGAAATGGTAGTGTTTATTAATAAAATAGGGACATTTAAAAATAAACTTTAAAATATTTTATGACATCACATACTTCTTAATATTTTTTGTTATTGTCCAATGCACTTATATCATCCTCTACAGAGATATATATATTTTTATAACATAAAGTGGCTATTAAAAAAAATTTGCTGCATGCTGCAATTTCTAGTCAACTTTAGTTTACAATATTGATATAATATTTTGGTAATTACTAGCACAATATAAAGTGTTAAATGGTGTTATTTAGTCCTAAGTATA
>JAODUO010004840.1:0-10252 GCA_025642075.2 Ridgeia piscesae
GTACATGTTCAAGATGTGCAATTTGGAGAAGGTCATGCATGCATGATGCCAAGACGTGCAGGGTGTAATCTTGAGAGAAAAAACAAAAACTAAACACCAAAAAAGTGACGGCTGTCAGGAAGATTACCACATTAACTTAGCAGGAAGCAATCACCTCATTTGGTATAGATCATTATGGTGATCCATCATGTAAGGGTTTTTACACTCCCTTCCCAATCTTGCAAGGGAAGGAAGGAGTGAAGCATAGCATTGGATCTTGTATGAACTCTTAAGATGTATGTTTAGCTATCCATACATGTTGTCTACAGTATCTTTTATAGAGAGGGTGATTTTCTCCCCAGACAGTAGGGTTCATTTGTCATGTATTGTCTGGTTCATTAGTCCAGCATTTGCATGACACTGCTTCCCATAGCGAAAACACTTGAATATGACCAGTGATGATGGATTTTATAGATTATCAAACCAATGGCCCTAGCCTTCCTTGTCTCACACTGTTTGACTATGGTTACTAGTCCGTTGATTTCAAATAACTTTGTTTCCGTTCGAATTGAGGTGGATTTGAGGGACGCATTAGAGCATGACGAAAGTAATAAATGTGCTAACTACTATAGTACTTATAGTAATGAAAATCCTTTTCGTATCCTTCTGACCCAAATTTCTGTGCTGTGAGGATGTATTTACCAAAGAAAGCTGTGAAACGGATGTGAGAGGGAGGAGTGTCCGTGAGTCAGTCGGCCCTCCCAAGATGACAATGTCAGTACGTGTATTAAGGTAATCAAATACAGAGGGACAACATGACAACACGTTGGATCCCAGTGACTCCCATCCATATAGCGTACATATGCTTGGACACATCCACTTAGCAACGAAGGTTTACATTTCAACTCACCGGGTAACATGTTTAAACTACCCACCTACCCAACAAAATAACAGCATTACTTTTTTGTAATTTATCCAATCTGACCTCCACATATAGTACTCAATGTTACCTGATCAGCTTGATTCTCATACAACCATTTAAATATTCCCTGACTCCCCTACCCTTTGAAATGGACTGGTCCCTGGAGCTGGTTAACATGGTGGCTGGGTGTGATATTGAGCAGCTTCTCCCATGGCAGTGGGGGAGGGGATATATGCTTACTGAACTGTGACCGAATCCATCAAAGTTTGCCTTGCCTGACAGCTGCCGGGCCAGACTGGCGGCAAACACAAATTACTTCTCATCAACATTGGAAAAAAGCCACTTTTACAACATTCCAGTTGTCCCATGGGGTCATGTCTTACGCAGTTATTTCTCATTTCGTGCTTCGTTTAAAATTCAGCACCACAAAGTTTGTTTGTTTGAAGTGGGAAAGGAGGGGTTATTTTTAGATGAGCCCATGCTGTTTTTACTTGTTGTCATCCAAGGGTAAAGTCTCTGGTTATGGAGGATAATCTCACTAATCCGCCTCACTTCTCGTGTTGCATTCTGAAGGTTATATCCATGTTGATGTTGTGATTCTGGTTTCATGTAAGTCACAGTAAGTGAAATGGAAACATCTAGGTTCAATTCCCACTTTCCTGTCATTAATCCATTGTCCAGCCATCTGTCCGTCCTCCCTCTGGTCCATTCTTTAAGGCAAAGCTGTCTTGCGAGATAGCCAACTAACCTACTCTCTGTTCCCTCCTAGACCAATTACGTAATGCCTACTAGGGTCACCCCTACTAGTATTCCCGCAACCTTTGTTTGTCATACTTAGTCTTACTACCATCCTCCATTTCTCATGTCATGTCTACACTTTGAACCAGATGTTGAATGAGTGATGTTGACAAATGTACTGCAATGCCTGGGTAACATTGCAAAAAGTGTTGAATGAATGACAATTACAAATATCTGAGACTACACAAATGGTTGAGTTCACGAGTGATCATGACATCAAATGATCATGCCATTATCAGTATTTACAAACATTTAAATATAGAAAAAGAGACGCTCATGTGAAGGGAAGGCAACAAAAGGAGGAAACAGGATGTACAAATGATGATTATAATAATGAGGCAAGGCAGTACGCCCAGGGTGCACGGAGATAGCTAGGGAAATAGAAAAACAGACTAAAGGAGATTAAAGGAGATCAAACAGAAGTTTCTTACAAGAATGAATATTGATACAAGCTTTTTTCGCAGTTAAGAAAGAGAATGGGTTAGAGAACATGAAATGACACAGATGAAGGAATGCTGCGCTGCTGTTTTTATCTATACAGGTCCATTAATGCAGTTTTCAGTCATTGGAACTGCTTAAACATAATACAACGAATACTTGGTGCAAACTCAAACCTTTGATGGTTGATTTTAACAATTTTGTATATCTCCACCTGGCATAAGGCAGGCAGCACCTTGTGTTATGTAAGTTATTAATTCACAGTTCAGCTGGAAAAACTTGTAATATGTAATCAATGTACACAATCTATGGTCTAGATAATCTAAATACTGACACCACAAAGGAACATCAAACAGTCAACTGACAAATGTGCGTAGATCAATTTTGCAATAATGTTCAGTGCTATAATTCGTTTATAACTACACAGCAGTACTCTGTGTACATTTGGAGGCAGTATATTTAACGTCCACCCATTTAACAGCAGTGTCGATCATTAATCCAGCTTGTCTGTTGAAGATGTCAGATGTGTTTTATGAGGCACTCGTCTGTCACACAACACAGTTAATTGCATATTTCCTTTTTTCAAACTGTAACTGATGACTATCTTATCGTGTTTGTGAGAGCATTATCAAGATGAAGATAAACAGTAAATTATGCCAATTGATTCTGCATTTTTAGTGATGAAAAAAGATGCTACTATTGACCTATTTTGCCACATTTAGGAAAAATGACAAGTGATATAAACGAGCTTGTTTGTTAGATAAATAATAGTATAGTGTAATAAAAAGTAAAGAGTTATTCACCAAATAAACATATCAGACTCTAGTTTCAGGAATTCAGGCAGAACAGCCTGCAGACTTGCAATACACTGAGAGTTATCATGTTCATTGATAAATTGCAGAATTGAAAGAGTGACGCAATAGATGATTTAGCTTACTTCAGAAGAGCATCTTGTGGTTTGCATTACATGCTTGGCTCCATTCTTATTGACTGGTTCATTTCTGATGGATGTGACTGACAAACATTTATACCGCTGAACTATCTCAGTTACAAGTGTCACTAAAAAGTCAACTGGTTTTATGTGTCCAAGCTATCTTTCATATCAGTCATTCAACGTTGACATTCTGGCTGAGGCTCAAAATAGTGTATTTAGCAACCTGAATCCACTTTCTAAATATATCAGCATGATTTTTATGGATTTTTAGGTCCCTAAACACAAACTCTAAATGTTGACTTGTATCTGATTTAGCAGGATATTATGGAAGGGTTGGTATGGTTACTACAGTACCCAGTTCGTTTTCAGGACAAACACATTAACAATATCCATTTTATTGGTTTTTGAATCAAACTAACTTTTGTATTTTATCCTTAATGTTCAAACGGAAATGTGTATGATACATGATGTTTGATTTTAATGTCAGGAATACAGAATCATAGACAATGATAGCAAGGATTGAAATGTGTTATGTATACCAAATGCTTAATGCAATTACAATAATTACATTAAGTACAGGTAAGAATGCTGATTGGCTCCAAAAGGATAATTATATTGGTGTTTGGTAAAGGAAATTACAGAGGTATGCATTTATTGCATTTTGGAAATGAACATTCTGAGAAAAATTAAGATGGTAATATTAAAAAGCAATTTTGAAAATGTGCTGTTGCACAAGTTTCTGTTGATTTCTGCTCAAATTATCTGTCTAATAGCAAGTTTGGCTAGTACACTGTACTAGTATGTAATGATTGAAATGTACAAAACAAAAAACAGTAAATAGACAATCAACATTTAGCATTATAATGATAGCTATTATCATGGAGACTTATGATAACAATAAAATAAGTCACTATGTTAGTTCAGCTATTTTCACGCCTGTTACATTTCTGGTGATTGACATTGAAATCTTGACACATCAAATGGAATGTTGATGTTCTGAAGATGGAAGAATCCACTGGATGTTTTTATACAAAACATTTAATGCACATTATGTGTGATCCTTTATACCAGCTTGATTGTAGTGATCTAAACATGTTTCTTTGGTGGATAAAACCGCCACATGCGTGCAAAAGTTACATACTTGTGTGAGGTCTATGAGCACTTATATTCAACATAACTACATCACATCGCAAGGAATTCTTAGTTTAAAGGACAATTGAGTCAGCTTTGAAACATTAGACGGTGATGATTTGAGAAGCTGCAGGCAGTTGTTTTTTCTAGACTGTCAGTTTTTCTAGACTGACAGGCATAAGGTTGTAGTTTGTCATGTAACGCAGCTTATTGAGCATAGACTGTGAGTCTGGCTTGCATTTCTTAGGCGGCATTTTAGAAGAACTTAAATTGGCATGACACAACAAGACTTTTGTGAAGAATGCGACGGAAGCAAGAAAGTCTGACTGCTTTAGGCAAATCAGTAACTTTCACTTCTATCAATCCATTACATCTAATGATGTAAATACAATGTTGCTGTAAAAGAAGCCAAGGGGTGAAGAAGAGGTAAATGACGGGAACGGAGAAGTGAATCAGGGGAAATGAGAGGAGAGTGGGAGGAGAGTGGGTGAAGGCATGGGGAGTGGGTTAAGAAGCAAGGGTTACTGTATATTTACATGAAGGTAAGGTAAATGAGGAGAATGTAATCAAAACAAAGATGAAGGAAGTGTGAAAGACAGAAGATGCAAGAGAAATTTGAGAGGGAAAGTAAAGGTGAAGGAGAAGAGACTAAATAATGGAAATGGCAAAGTAGAGGAGAGGCAAGGAGAGGTGAAAGAAAGGGAAAGGCAAGTTGAACAAAAGGTCAATGAGAAGTTGAACAGATAAGGAGAGAGGTGACAAATATGGGAAGAAAAGATGAAGCGAAGGTGAAGGAAAGGAAATTAGATTCTACTCATTCCACAAGATAAAATTTACACAATAATGTTTTAACAACCCACCTTTAGGAACAAGATCTTCTACAGCATCTGACCAGAAGAGGAAATCGACGATGATAGGTAATCCCGTTGAGCTTCGAATGTCTCCAGGCTGCAGGGACAATCGTGGCATTTGTATCTGCGTCGGATGATGCTGATGAGGATTGACACCAGGCTGAGGTTGGTGGTGTGAAGTCGCGTGTGTTTCGGCATTTGCCAGAAGACGTTTATTGAGAGTGCCAGGTGGAGACATCTCTGACAACTGAATGCCGTTCTTATGTTGCTTTCGTTCTCCACTTTTGGCCACGTCAGGTAAACCATGGCCATTTGTTTGTCGGTTGGGAGAGTGGTTTCCTTCTGGCTTTATGACCTCATCAAAATCACCTGGTTTAAACTTAGGATTATCTGGATAATTGTATGGATTATCCTCTCCGTCATCCTGGCCAGTGTCCACCTCTTCCTCTTCATTTCCGTTGTCAGATCGTTCCATTTTATAATCCATCTTTGTGTTTGTGCGAGCCAGCAGTTTGTGATTGGACGCCTGTATCCGGTGGGCCGCAGCATCCAGGTTATAGTTAAATATTGGAATAACTTTCATGTTATCTACTAGTGCGTTATCGCTGCCTCCAACATGTGATTGCGGCTTACGATCCATCGGCTTCACCCGGAAGTCAGCTCCGTAGATCTTCGCCCGTGCATCCTGCAAGTTGTTGCCGTAGCTGACATCATAGTCATCAACGCCATCTAGTGTCCGTGGTGTCTGTACACCCTGTGAGACGAAGACCACAGAGAAGGTTGCCATGGACGCGATGCAGGCGAGGAGGATCACGGCCCTCTTGCGTCTTCGCAATCGTGTCATCTTCCCTGACAACGCTGCTATGTCATGACATCACAGCAGGAGAGACAGTGCAATTTTCTCTTCCCGCTGGGGGATGGGGGGTTGGGCTTACCTCCCCCTTTGGCGGCCAGGTCAGGAAGATATTTTGTTTCCCAAAGGCCCCGTTGGGGTCCGTAAACGAAAAAAGCCCGGGAAAGATAAAATCTTTCCCCCAAAGGTTAAAATTCCCCTGGGCACCCCGCCAAGGGTTCTGTCAGGGGGGGGGGGCAAGGAGCCCGTCCCCCCTTTAAACCCCTGAAAGAAGGGAAAGGGTTGGGGGGAGGGTGGAAATAAAAATGAGGGGTAAATTCCAAAAGGGGTTTTGGGGAAAACAGATTTCCCCCCGCCCCCCCCCGAAGAACAAATCTACTTTTTCCTTACAAAGGAAGGGTTTTAACGATCTCTGGCAAATTTTAAAAAATTTTTAGGTGACAAAATTTTTCCCCCCAAAAAATCCATAAAATTTCCCAAAAACCCAATTTTTAAAGTCGTAGAGGAAACCACTTACGTTTTTTTTTTTTAAAAATTTTAAAAATGGCCCGAATAAAAAAACCCTTTTTTAAAACCCAAAAAACCGCGATTTAAAAAACCCCCAACCTCAGCCGGGTGTTCCCTTTCAGCAACCGGGATACAAATCCCGTTTTCCCCTGCGGGCCGGGAAAAATTTTTAAAGGGGTGGGTTTTAAAAACATTATTTGTAAAATCTTGGGGAAATGAGTGGGAATTTTTCCCTTTCCTTCACCTTGGTTTCATCTTTTTTTCCCCCATATTTGTCACCTTCCCCTTTTTCTTTCAACCCCCCCCATTTCCTTTTTTTGGTCTCTTCTCCTTCCCCTTTACTTTCCCTCTCAAATTTCTCTTGCATCTTCTGTCTTTCACACTTCCTTCACCCCCCAACCTTTCCCCATGAAAATATACAAATTGAACCCACTTCCCCTGCCCCCCCCCCTCCCCCCACTCCCCCTCTCTTTTCCCCTGTTTCCCTTTGTTTTTCCCTTTCCATTCTTTTTAACCCCTTTGTTTTTAAATCATTAGATGTAATGGATTGATAAAAGTGAAATTACTGTTTCCTTCCCCCCCAAAAAAGTCTTGTTGTGTCATGCCAATTTAAGTTCTTCTAAAATGCCGCCTAAGAAATGCAAGCCAGACTCACAGTCTATGCTCAATAAGCTGCGTTACATGACAAACTACAACCTTAGGGCCTGTCAGTCTAGAAAAACTGACAGTCTAGAAAAAACAACTGCCTGCAGCTTCTCAAATCATCACCGTCTAATGTTTCAAAGCTGACTCAATTTTTGTTCCCTTTTTTTTTAAACCTCACACAAGTATGTAACTTTTGCACGCATGTGGCGGTTTTATCCACCAAAGAAACATGTTTAGATCACTACAATCAAGCTGGTATAAAGGTCACACATAATGTGCATTAAATGTTTTGTATAAAAACATCCAGTGGATTCTTCCATCTTCAGAACATCAACATTCCATTTGATGTGTCAAGATTTCAATGTCAATTTACCAGAAATGTAACAGGCGTGAAAATAGCTGAACTAACATAGTGACTTATTTTATTGTTATCATAAGTCTCCATGATAATAGCTATCATTATAATGCTAAATGTTGATTGTCTATTTACTGTTTTTTGTTTTGTACATTTCAATCATTACATACTAGTACAGTGTACTAGCCAAACTTGCTATTAGACAATTTAAATTTTAACAGAAATCAACAGAAACTTGTGCAACGCACATTTTCAAAATTGCTTTTTAATATTACCATCTTAATTTTTCTCAGAATGTTCATTTCTAAAATGCAATAAATGCATACCTCTGTAATTTCCTTTACCAAACACCAATATAATTATCCTTTTGGAGCCAATCAGCATTCTTACCTGTACTTAATGTAATTATTGTAATTGCATTAAGCATTTGGTATACATAACACATTTCCCTCCTTGCTATCATTGTCTATGATTCTGTATTCCTGACATTAAAATCAAACATCATGTATCATACACATTTCCGTTTGAACAAAAAAATTAAAAAGGAAAAAAAAAAGGGTATTGTTAATGTGTTTGTCCTGAAAACGAACTGGGTACTGTAGTAACCATACCAACCCTTCCATAATATCCTGCTAAATCAGATACAAGTCAACATTTAGAGTTTGTGTTTAGGGACCTAAAAATTTTTTTAAAATCAAAGTTATTTTTTAAAATAATTTTTTTAAAAAAAAATTTTTAAAAATTTTTTTAAAAAGTTTTTTTTTTTTTTTTTTTTTTTTTTTTTTTTTTTTTTTTTTTTTTTTTTTTTTTTTTTTTTTTTTTTTTTTTTTTTTTTTTTTTTTTTTTTTTTTTTTTTTTTTTTTTTTTTTTTTTTTTTTTTTTTTTTTTTTTTTTTTTTTTTTTTTTTTTTTTTTTTTTTTTTTTTTTTTTTTTTTTTTTTTTTTTTTTTTTTTTTTTTTTTTTTTTTTTTTTTTTTTTTTTTTTTTTTTTTTTTTTTTTTTTTTTTTTTTTTTTTTTTTTTTTTTTTTTTTTTTTTTTTTTTTTTTTTTTTTTTTTTTTTTTTTTTTTTTTTTTTTTTTTTTTTTTTTTTTTTTTTTTTTTTTTTTTTTTTTTTTTTTTTTTTTTTTTTTCCCCCCCCCCCCCCCCCCCCCCCCCCCCCCCCCCCCCCCCCCCCCCCCCCCCCCCCCCCCCCCCCCCCCCCCCCCCCCCCCCCCCCCCCCCCCCCCCCCCCCCCCCCCCCCCCCCCCCCCCCCCCCCCCCCCCCCCCCCCCCCCCCCCCCCCCCCCCCCCCCCCCCCCCCCCCCCCCCCCCCCCCCCCCCCCCCCCCCCCCCGCATCTCGTATTAATTCATAAACAACCCACAGATTAAAATTGAAATCAAACCCTCAAATCAAAAACAAAATACCTTTTTAAATGCTGCTATTACTGGTAATATGTAACAGATGCTGGGCATTTTAGTCTGGCATTTCACCTGTTCTCTGACATCTCTCTTACCTCAAATAAATTTTTTTTAAAAAAAAATTTTTTTTTTTTTTTTGGGGCCTTTTTCATTTTTTTAAAAATTTATAAAAATATTTTTAAAAATTGAAAATGTTCTTTGGAACGAATTTTATTCATTAAGAAATTAAATAAATGGCAAAAAACCAAGGCTAAGTAAAAACTTTGACTTTTAATTTGAATTTAAAAAATGTAATTGGATTGAATTGCAGGTGTTGCTGAATTTGGGGAAAAAAGTTAATTTTTATTGATGAAAATTAACAAATCACAAAGCTGTTTTAGGGGATTTTAAATGGAAAAAAGGAAAGTAGGCCCTAAAAAGGGAATCAATTGGAAATTTTTTATTTATTAAAGTAAAAAGAAAAATGAAAAAAGTTGGAAAATGAATAATTTTGGGTTTTTAAAAGACCCAACAAATTACCTTTAGAACAAATCAACCTTTAAAGGGGATTAATTATCCTCCAATCACAATGATGTTTAGATAGATCCCCTTTTATTGCAAAAGATCTACCCTTTTGGTTTTGTGGGTTTGTTGCGGATTTGATATTCTTTGACCAGAATTTTAATAAAACCTCTTAAATCTTTCCTGCGCCAACTGGAAAAAATAAAAATGGCCCGGCCCTTTTTCAAATCATTTTTTCTAATTTTAAAATTTTATTTCCCCGTTTAATAATTCCCCCTTTTTTTTGAAAGGTTTTTTAATTTTTGTTTTTCTATTTCCCCATTTTGCCCTGGCGGCCCCTCATTATATAACATCATTTGTAACCTTTCCTTTTTCCTTCCTTAAAGCGTTTTTTTTTTTAAGTAAATGGTTAGGTAATCTTTTGTCATTCCTTCCCCCATTTTTTGGGCTCAATTGTAATTGTCAATTCCTTCATTACCCCTTAACCCCAGCAAGGGGAAAAAACCCCTTTTGTGTACTGTACAACTTTAACTATTACCAAGTGTTGAAGGGGGAAAAATTTTTGGGGTTCAAAAAAAAAAAAGGGGGGACACAATGGTGGACAAGGATTAAAGACAAAAGTGGGAAATTAACCAGTTTTCCATTTATTAGGACTTCATGAAAAGAAACCCAAAAAAAGGAAAATTCAAATGAAAAAATGAGGCAAGGAGTTTTCCCCAAACCGAGATTTTCCCCGGGAAAAAGAAAAACAGCAGGGATTAAAAATAACCCCCTTTTCCCCCTTAAAAAAAAATTTTGGTCAATTTTCGAAAAGAAAGAGAAAAAATTTGGAAGAATGACCCCCGGGGAAAGGAATGTTTTGGGGGCTTTTTTAAATTTAGGAAAAAATTTTTGGGTTTCCGCCCTTGGCCCCCATTACAAGGAAACTTTTTGGACCAC
>JAODUO010004842.1:0-10329 GCA_025642075.2 Ridgeia piscesae
GGAAATGGGTTTTTCGCAAGTAACATTGCTTTCGGAACCTGGAAAGAAAAATTTCCTTATCATTAATATTTTAAAAAATATATGGACGACAATTTATTTTAAAAAATTTAAAAAAAATTAATTGGGGTTAGAAAAAATTAAAATAAATTTTTAAATTTTTTTAAACTACAAAATGTTTGTAAAACAAAAATGCGCATTCCCCTAAAAATTGATTTATTAAAGGAGGCTACTTTTATTTTTAAAATTGGGGGGGAAACCCAAAAAGCAAACCATTTTTAATAAGTTGAAAAGCACGGGAAACCCGCTGAAAATCCGAATTGTTACAATGTGGTAACAGGAGCTATTTCCTTTTTTAATTTTGAAAAAGATATCTTTCCCCTGACCCGTCTGCCCCCCCCTTCCCAAATCCTGGAGACAGATTAAAAGTGGGGGGACAATAGAGGTTTAAAATTTTTTAAGTTCATCCCGGTTTATATTTTTTGAAGGGAAAACAAATGTAAGTTGTCCTTTTTTGTTTGTTTCGGAAACAATACCGGAATTTCCCCAAAATGTTTTAAAAGAAATGAAAGGGGAGTTAAGAGTTTTTTTAAACCACTTTAAAAATTACATGATAAAAAGTGATTTTTTTTAAAACTTTTAAATTTTTTTATAAAACTGATATTTTAAATTAAGTCTTAAATTTAAATTCTTAATTCTAAAATGACCTATTTTTTTTTTTTTTTAAATACTCAGTGGTTTTAAAAATTAAAACCCTCAAATTTTTTTAAAGGAAAATGGGTTTTTGTTATTTTAAAATATTTAAAAATGGTATCAATTGGATAAAAATTGGTTTAAAAATATCCCGGGATTTTTTTCTAGGCTACCAGAGCCGTTAAATTCTAAATGTGTTGTTTAAATATGGAAAACAGGATACTACCTCTCTAAGCGAGAGTCTCCGCGGAAAAATCAACTTAAAAGGCACTGATATGACGTGACCCACTATATTGGGTTTACGGGACCCTTTTAAAAAGTAAATACCCCAAGTGGGGTGTAGGTTAATTGGGAAGACTAATAGCAATCCAGTGTGTGGGGGGGTCTGGGCCTGAGAAGTGTAACCATTAAGTAAGTTTCGGGAAATAAAAAAATAAACTTTCCTTTACTAACCTATCGTGGGCTGACTGAAGTAACCCCTCTTTTTTCCCCACTAAATTTTTCCGTAAGAGTCCCCTCAGGATGGGTTTGTTGGTACGGGTATTGCAGGGGATATCTGGGCCTCCCCATGGTGGAAGTTGGGTACTCGAGTGACCCTGTGGTTGGTCCCGGGACTGATGACAATCCCTTCTTACCAAAAGCGGAATTGATTTAAACCCATTTGAATACTTTCCGGTACTCTAATGTGCAAAGTTACTGGGACCGGCAGGCCCCGGGTTTTTTTGGGTTGCCATTGACTTGATGGCACAGGAAAAAGATCGATCTGACCAATTTCCCCCATGTTTATTTGGCACTGTTTTGTTTGCACAAAAACTTAACAGTCCAAAAAAACATGGGGTGGTAATTGGGCAGGTCTGAAAACCATCCAATGGATATAATCAACGGACCAAAATACATAATGGGCGAAATTCGAAGAACCTCTCCCCAATGGACGATTACATGGTAAGTCCTATTCCGTAATGATGTTTAAAAAAAAAACGTTCAGATCGTAATAAATTTGGGGGGATTTTTACAATCAGGTTTTCCCCTTCAACCAACCAAGAGGGGTTCTCACTGGTAGTTAAACCTTCCCTCCATTTGGGGGAGACCTTTCAGTAGTCCCTTTAAAACCCTATACCACCCGGTAACAAAACCATCCCGGTAAATTTTACTCCACTGTGTACAATTAGATTTTTGTAGAAAAAATGTAACTTCATACATGGAACAACACGTTAGTAGTATAAGTTAACTAACACTGGATTGGGTTTTTTTTCAGGGGCCAATTAAATTTTCCCATACTTCGTCAGGGCCAGAACCCCCCCCCACATTTAGATTGCTAAGTACTTGCATTCACCTCACCCACTTGGATGAGTCTTCACTTTGCCAGTTTTTCAAGTTACGGTGACACAGGTATTTCAAGATTCCCAGAACCTACCTCTACATATTATATTACACGCAGGTCTAGTTTAACTCCAAACTGGAGAGTCTTTTCGGTTTTAAGTAAATTATAAATGGTATTTACGAGTAAAAAATAATAACTACACCAATTGAATAACCCTCGGTTTAAAATTTTTAAAAGGAGCATATTTAATAATAAAACCCCTTACCTAATCCCTGATAACTTAAATCATATAATTTCTTTACGTTGTTTTTCCTTTCTGGAAGATTAGAGACCCTCCATCTGTGTGTCATATTGTAGAGGAAAGTGTTGAATTTAAACTTGGTCATCGTAAACTGATGATTATGCAAAAAGATTTTCGCCTTGTTTCCATTTTGATACCCCCAAAAAACATTCTCCTTATCTACTTTTAGGTTTTCTTTTAAACCACGAAGGGGATTATAAATAAAAGTCATTTTAGAATTATAATTATTTAATATTAATTACTTTTTCCAAATTTTCTCCAAAATTAATAAATTGAAAAATCGACTCTTTATACATGTACCCCATTTAAGGTTTACTAAATTAAAGGGGTTTAAAATTTTCTTCCATGTTAATTTTGGGGTTTTTGGTCCTTGTTTTGCAAAAAACACAAAAACCCAAATAAATGGGTAGACGATTTGCTGCTTGCTATTTTTGGGCGGAGGGTTAAAAACTTGGAAACGGGTAAATAAAAAACTCCCAAAGTCATATCGAAAGGGGCTCCGAGGACTGGTGGGGTCTGAAGGTCGGAGTACCCAGTATTTTTCAAAATTAAACCCCACAAATAACTCCTTTTCCAAAATTGTTATGGTTTGTTGCCTTTTGCAGTTTCATATCTCCTTCCAAGGTAAATTTGGGAATTCCCAATTTAAAAAAAACCGGCCTCCGGGGTTTCTAAATGTTTTAATTTTAAGGTTATCCTAGTTCCCCGGCAAAAAATCTTTTGTTTGCCCTTTTCCTTGAAAATATTTCCCAAAAATTTCCATGTCCAAAAAAAGACATTAATATTATTAAATACTTAGTAATGTCAAAACCATACATTTTTAATATGTAATAAACATATAATACTTATTCATTTAGTTAAACCAATTACAATAAAAACTTCATTTCTTGAGTTCCTTCATTTTCCTCATGCTAAAAGGCACATAAATTGATTATAAATTTAATACTATAATTTTAATTTGTAAATTTTTAAAAAGAACACAGTTGTTGTTGTAGAATGTGACTCGGACCGCCCCCATCGCGAGTGTGCCCAACCTTAACCCTAACCCTCCTAAGGAAGCAACCACAGCCACTCCTGGTGCGACGTCTCCTAAACCAGCGCCCAACCCGGGATTTTTTTGTTTTTATTTTTTTCATAAACCAGCAGAAATTCTCATCCTCCAGATGGCGCTCCTTATACATGGACACCGAAGACGATGTTGCTGGGTGTTTGCAAATGGTGTTTGTTAATTGGTATGAAATCAGTTTGTGGGTAAATGTCCAAACTGATCAGTGCTCCTCAGAATCGTCAGAGTAAATATGTGTTTGATTTATGCCTGTCTGACCTCTAGTATGAACCATGGAACTGTTACAAACCTTAACCAACTGAACGGTGAATATTTAAAAATGAGGTGTTTATCCATGAAAGTTTCGTGCGTGATGTGTAAATGGCATAGGAAATTGTTTTATCATACCAATGCATCTATATACATATTGTGAGTGGGTCTACTGTGTGATGCCCTAATTAGTGTACATCCCCATCTCAACACTGTCTCACATTGATCGGTTAAGTCTGCTATGAAAAATACACATCTGATCCATCATTTATTGTAATTACTTCCCTGTCAACTACTGAACCAATGACAGGATCAGAAAGTTCCAACTGCATTGTCAACCTGTGCACCCCTTTGATGGTTTCTCAAAGAAGAGTGTTTAATTAAGATTTTTCTTAAATGTACTGTATGCTTAATAGAATGAATATAGTATGTTAGTTTGAATATAGTAAATATGTGTGTTCTGATATGGCACTGTATGCCTGGTTGGTCAAAGTGCACTACATTTCATGCCATGTCACACCTGTAAATTTTTCTAATAACCCCGGGGGGCAAGTATTTATTACACAAGATGGTGTGACTGCTTCATGTACATTTGTCACAACATTGTGACTGGTCATTAAAAATACTTTACCGTTTCAAATGAGACATGTGGATGTAGCAGTAAAATAATCCCCCCTTTTTAACTTTTAGATGTCAGCTTACTGACACACAATGAGTTATGTTAACTGTGGATATCTGCTTCTGTCACAGAAGAAAGGAGGAATACAGAAACGTGCAGCAGTTTCAACCACTGTCAAAACACCGACTGTTACTACGGTAATACCAACATACATCTTTTTTACAGAAGACTATTTGGTTGTGTGTCAGTTACCCTGTGTAATTCCCACCCATCTGTTGACAACATTAAGACTCTCAAGAATGTATAAGTTATCTTGTTTTTTCATTATCAGCATTTTTAGTCATGTCCAGTTAGCTAAGCTGGTTTAAACAAATTAGTTGCGATTATATCTGCTTGGTTTCTCTCACGGATGAAGTCGGTAAACCAAATACAACAATATGAACATAGAAATTGGATCTTTATGATATGATTTTGAGAGATAAGACTAATATAGTCATATCGGAACACCATACTAAGTCATATTCAGGTGAACATGTGTGTGCGTGCGATGTGAGGGCTTGAACGTGTAATTAATTGAAAATGTATTTGTTTGCTCTATAGTAATAGCATATTGATGCTTTTATTATTTTATTTATATTATTTAAGTAACACACAAGGTTAGTAAGATGATAAATTTCCTAGCCTAGCTTATCAAATACTCCATCCATGTTGTCTCCTTTCGACTCTGTAACTATCTTCTTAAACATATTGACACTGTTAGTGTGAAAAGCATTGATGCATTTAAGAACACAGTTGCGCTATCACAGATTTGAGAGACCAAACAGTTTGCACTGTTTTATCACGTTGTCCACAGGGTAGTTATATTCCTGTTTGCTGGACGAAAACAGAAGTCACCCCAACTTCAAATCAAAGCCACAGCCAAACATGCAAGTTCTAGAACAGTGATTCGAGACATGGATAGTGCCGCCAGGGCAGTCGGAATCTGAGTCAACTTTATCCCTAACTGATTAAGTAACCGGGACAGAAATGGTCATGATGATGACGCATATTCATGCGTCTCGTCTGAACCGAATGGCAGCGCTCGTAATGTTTGGTGACATGTCATCGTCCGCGTACCGACACAACAATTTAACATGGTTTGATAGTTGCTACAACTGCCACATACTTGATGCATTGCGAACTCCCAGTGTCCTTGTGCTGGGAAACCAGCCGTCAATGGCAGTACTACAACCAGCCCAAACAATAAATGCAGTAATGTCATTTTTCTTGCTTGGTCAATCTCTAAAAAGTTACCGAGGACCTTTTGCTCGCCTGCCAAACTACGCTGGGGAAATGCCTGTAGGTCCGCATCATATATTTACGAATTATTTCATAAAATCTGTGTGTAACCTATTCAGTATTTGTACATACTGTACAATGCTACGAAATAAAGCACTATATCGCTATATAGCTGTTAATTATTATGAACAGTTATAGCATATTTGTGTAATGTTAAATAAATATTAATATTCACTGCGACTCATCGCAGCTCTCGACGTGTCATTAGTACACCACCTATCCGCTAGGCACCGCCCACACGTCTTGAACGCGTGGTCGTGAGGTTTACGGCCGATGCGTGGCGTTCATGTAACGGGTCCTTCGCCGCGTGTTTGTGGGTTGCACATAGCATTTGCAATCGAAATGAATCGCTAACAGTTCATGTTTTCTCTCTCTCATGTGTAAGTGCCTAGGCAAATAAGTGCCTATTAAGAAATTGCTATTCTTGCCTGATGAACAATACAAACTCACAGATCTCTATAATATTGTCATTGAAAACAGTATTGATATGATAACTATTATTTATACACATGAATAATTTAATCATGGTTAATGTTCTTTTTGGGGTAATTCGTTTTCGTTTTCTATCATACAACCAGTAGTTGTAATGAAATATTTCATCGGATGAGGGAATAGCTAGGCCAAGGCTACATTGTTCTTCGTTTGTTCTTTATCTAATAGTATGATAATAACTATAATTATCAAAGAATTTTTTAAGGGGGGGTTGCCCCGGAAATGGTTCCCTCCCAATCTCAAAGTAAAATCTTTGGAAAGAAACCCAAGTAAATTCCCCCCTTTTTTGTCAAAACTATGTAATAAAAATATTTTTTGTTTTAGGGGCCAAATTAAACCGGTTGTACACGGAAACATCGGTCGACTCAATCCGGCTTGCCCCGGGGCACGGAACATTCCTTTCAGGGATCTCCATAGGTTTTTAGTCTCTCATAGGGCTTTTTACTGTTTGGGGATCTACAACCCCCCCCCTATAAAATGTCGATCATTAGTTTTTCAACAAGTTTTGGGAGGGACTTGCCCTTTTGGTTTGCTTTTCTCATCTTTTATTTTCATTTCCCCACGTAGTGGGAGAAGATCAAGAACATTCCTGTAGGGTTTTTTGTATAATGTAATCTTTTCTTACTTCAGCAATTTGGATCTGGGTTTAAAGGTTCTTCGCCAAGAATTAGCCTTTCCCCTTATGGGATATGGCAGCTTTTTGGGAAGAACTATTGTGGATAAAAATTCATGAAAAAAACTAGGTCCCACACGGGGACCCTCTCAAAAAGCATCGAACTCACGGCCGCTAGACTGTGCTTTTCAAAACGAATAGTTGGGTATAAGAACTAAGAGTTGATGAGCGGGGGTAAATATTTTTTACTTTCCCCAGGTTTTTTGGGGTCCTATAATAGGGCTTTTCTTATGCTTTCTTCCTTGCAGTTTACATTAGAATTTTGTTCCACATTATGAATTCCGTAAAAATGCCTGCTTCCACGTAGGGGCCACCCCGGTTTTCGAAACTTTAGATGCCAGCAAGGGGGGATTACCATTTGGGCCCCTTGTAGAAACCCATAAAAGGCTGTTTCCGAAAGCCCCCTGGTTCCTTTCTAATTGGAGTTTTGGACCCATTTTTTATACCCGTAATTGTTGGGGGTTTGTACGCCCCCTTTCTGTACACATACAGCGCCCCCCTGGACAGCCTGATGGGCGGTCTCGAACTGTTAACTGAGTGTGTTTTGGGTTTAAAAAGGGTGCCTTTTTGCGCCGGTTTTTCCCTGTCAAAAAAACTTTTCTTTGTGGTTTCCACCCTGTATGCAACCTTTTTAAGCATCATGTCCACCTCGGGTTTTTTATATTTACCGTAAATCTTTTGTTTTGCCCCCCTTTGGGAAAAAAAAAACAGTTTAAACCCTAAATTTAAAAAAGCTTAAATTCACGAAATTTTTTGGGGGGGAAAATTGAAATGGGGGCCCACAGGCGTACATTTTGGCGGGGAAAAAGGTGGAACTTTGGATGAATGCAAAAAAAAGGCTTTTTATTATTGTATGCGATAGCTGCCGTGCTAGTACTGCCATTGACGGCTGGTTTCCCAGCACAAGGACACTGGGAGTTCGCAATGCATCAAGTATGTGGCAGTTGTAGCAACTATCAAACCATGTTAAATTGTTGTGTCGGTACGCGGACGATGACATGTCACCAAACATTACGAGCGCTGTCATTCGGTTAGTAACATGAAATCGTACGATTTCTGTCCCGGTTACTTAATCAGTTAGGGATAAAGTTGACTCAGATTCCGACTGCCCTGGCCCGTCTCGAATCACTGTTCTAGAACTTGCATGTTTGGCTGTGGCTTTGATTTGAAGTTGGGGTGACTTCTGTTTTCGTCCAGCAAACAGGAATATAACTACCCTGTGGACAACGTGATAAAACAGTGCAAACTGTTTGGTCTCTCAAATCTGTGATAGCGCAACTGTGTTCTTAAATGCATCAATGCTTTTCACACTAACAGTGTCAATATGTTTAAGAAGATAGTTACAGAGTCGAAAGGAGACAACATGGATGGAGTATTTGATAACTGGCTGGATTTATGATGGCTTTCATTCTAGTAAGGATGGGACAAATCTGAATTCATTCGAACGAATATCCTCAACATTTCGAATATTCGAACGTATTTAGTGGCTTCAAATTTGATTAGAATATGGAAGATGTTGCCCGACAATATGAACTGCAATCTATCGCTAACGTAATTATTGTCAAGACATGAACAATTCTTAAACCAAATTATTTTTTACTAAACTTCGTAAATAAATCCACATTAAATAACACTATACATTATTACGTCTCATACTCCATGCGGCATGATCAGATATCAGGATTGTGATTTTTTTAAGTATGTTAGTGATTTTATTTTGTAACCTAGTGTTACGAATAGGAGTATTTGGCGGTTGTAGTTTTTTCATGGTTGCAATTGCAGCAGAGACATGATAGGCACTTCAAGTTATATTCGTTTAGAGCTGCAAATTTTGGAATATCGAATCAAATAGCGGGAAAACGTTCGAATATTAAAAATTTCGAATACGAATCAAATATACGTCCCATCCTTATATTCTACCAATACATGAGAGCAGCATTGATCATAATTTATAAGCCATTAAGGTCCTCATTACATTGCTCCAATGGCATTGCTAGCTTGGGAAAATCAGCATACTGGTGCATCATTACTTCCAGAGGAAACCATGATGTATATTATTCTCTAATATCAGAAGTACCTCTCCATTGTGTTCCTTTATGTTTTATTTATTTTACAGAAACATAATGGGACCGCAGTGAAGAAAAGCATGTACAAACACTCAGTGATTAAAGTCGCAAGTATGTAATGCACATTATTATTATACCGTTTAGCTATTTTACACTTTTACTAAACGTTTTATTATATATATAATGATATTTATCTTGTTTTATCATTTATCTATTTATTATTATTTTACTGTAATCTATTTTTAAAATATTTATTCAGTATATTTATTTTTTATTGTTATTCAATTTTTTTATTCACTATATTTTAACGCATTACGCAATGTATAATCTGCTGCATTGGCTGTGTTTCTAATCATTGCATATGGTTAACCAGATGAAATGCCAATTAGGTGATTACAATGAAGAGACTAGACGGCGACTATGATTCAATTTTGCATGTTTACAAATTAGATTATAGTATTAAATTTATAGATGCAAGTTTATGTGCCTTTTTAGTTCACTGCCAGGCAAATGAAGACGAAGATCTCAATGTGAAATGGAAGCTCTTTTACTTGCAATGCTCCAACATTGCTTTCGAACCTGAACCTGGAATTGTAAGTATTTATATGTCCTTATCATTACATATTTGTAAAAAATGATATGTGTTATTCTGACTTATATACTTATTTGTTATTTAATAATTAATAATTAAATTGAATTGCTGTTCTTTGAGTTCTCATGTGAAAATGTATTCCAGGGTAAAGTATTATATCATGCTTTTTAAATGGCTACAAAATCCAGATTCAGTAAAGCACATTAATAAGCTGCATTCACACCTACAGAATTAAAACGATTTAGTTAAACCGGTTTAGGCTAGCTGGTTTATGTTTGGAAATTGGGAGCATTCACGCATACAACAGCTAAACCATTTTTAAGTGAAGTTGATATGAAGCACGTGCAAACCAGCATAGCAAAATGGCCGATGATACTGTTACAATGTCGGCATCACACAGGAGACGTCATTTGCTGCTGGTTTTAAGTTTTGACCAGCAAGATACTGCTGTCCACTCCGACCTGTCGGTCACGCCTGCCCCCACTTCCAAGTCCTCGGCCAGCACACGATTCAAATGATCGGGAGTGCATCGATATATTGTAGCTTTTTTGTTATAATTTAGCCGGTGCCTTCCAAGTCTGCTTATACCCGGTTGTCCGCCCATATTTTTAGCAACGGACGACATAATCGTCATCCCAGTTGTACCTTGCATTTGTTGTGTTTCTTTGGCAGAGACACGATGGCACCAAAAAGGAATTTCCCCAAAATGTTTACAACAGAAAGTGAAGAGGGAATTGAACGTTTATTTAGTTAAACCACTTTAAAGGGAGGTGGGGATTATAAAGAGAGCTCCCTATTTTTTTAATACTTTTTTAAATTTTTGGAAAAATTCTATCTGTATTTGTTTTAAGTCGATGAAATTGTTTCGTTAACTTTTGAAAAAGTACCATTTTATTTTGATTAAACTCCTTCCGGGTTTTTA
>JAODUO010004843.1:0-10511 GCA_025642075.2 Ridgeia piscesae
TGGTTGTGTGATTTTTTTCTGGTGGACATTTAGTGCAGCTCTCATTGTAATAGTTTTCTTGGGGTTTGTACGTGCCCTTTGGACACCCCAAAATTGGTAATGTTAAAAAATTTTTTTTGACAATATGCACAGAGTGTCAACACGTTTTTGTGCAAAACTCAAAGCCATTTTTATGTACATAATGCTTAATTCTCATTATGCCTTTGCCTTTGGCTCATTATGCAGTAAAATCGCTCATTTGATCATTAACGTTTGTGTACATGTTTGCCTAACACCCTCTAAAACAGGACGTAAAAATAAAACCTGACTCAAACTACCAACCGATCACGGGCAATCATCATAAAACACACAGCTTAAGAGTCAGGGACAACACAATGATTTGTCCACAACCAAATTGAAACTGTAGACTACTAATGTGCACTCACACTTGCAGTCATCCTCTGACTTCTTGCCTTCACCGTCTGTTCTCCACCTTTCCGGGTCTCCACAGGACGTACAGTTGTCCATGCTCTGATTGCGGTAGGAACCAAGTGGACAGTCATGACATGTGCCTGGGCCTTGACCCACTCGAAACTTACCGGCTGCACACATGACTGGAACAAAGAGGACATATCACAAGAAGATACAACTGGACAAGAGCTGGTCCAAAAACCCCTGCAGATATACATTATGGGGTTAAAATTTTAAATTACATCAAACACAAACACTTTTACAAAAACAAAAATTTTTAAATTTTAAATTATTTTTATTAAATTA
The DNA here is from genome assembly GCA_025642075.2 of Ridgeia piscesae. Lineage (NCBI taxonomy): Eukaryota > Metazoa > Annelida > Polychaeta > Sabellida > Siboglinidae > Ridgeia > Ridgeia piscesae. Next base: position 757 of record JAODUO010004843.1, read on the forward strand.
TTATTATTTTTTTAAAATTATTTTTAAAAATTATTTTTAAATATTTTTAATTTATTAAAAATTATTATTATTATTATTTTATTTTTAAATTATTTTTTATTAATATTATTTTTAAAAATTAATATTAATAATTAAAAATTAATAATTTTTTAATTTAATTAAAAATTTAATTTAATAAAAATTATTAAAAATTTTAAATTTTAAAATTTGTGGAATAAAAAGATTTTTGTTCCCTTTTTTAACATCATGATTTTAAAAACCCTTTTAATTGTTGTAATTAGGAGTCCGTATACAATACTAAACGTTTTTATGTTGTGTTAATTGAACAAGCATATATGTGTAAACTCACCCAGGGAGCATGCATCCTCTCCCTCGCCTCCTTCTCCTGGTGTCGTTCTGCTACCTGGACACGGGGTACACACGGGATGCACCCCTTTCTTCCGGTATGTACCAACCTGACACTTCACACAACTTCCATCTGGCTTTAACTCCTTCCCACTTGGAATTTCCATCTGGCCCACCCAAGATGTATTTAAATTTCTAAAGGGGCCAATATAAAAAGGGTCTAATTGGCCACACAGTTTAAACAGAGGGGGCCTTTTATTGGGTCCAATTAATTTAAAACCCAATAATTATTATTTTTTCAGTTCTTTTTTCATTTTAAAAACTTAAATTTTTTACTATTGGGTTAGTGTATGTTGTTGCTTGTATTTATTGCTTGATTATTTATAGTCTCACTTTTCCTGATAACAGTAAAAATAGCATTAATTAACTTGATTACCTCATTGTACGTAGATTATTGTTTGAAACAATTCATGTGTAGGATTGTGTTCACCAAAGACAGGTTGTATACAAACAGGTCCTACCACAACGACATTTCACCAACAGATCAGCAGTTACTTAATTAGATTCTCTATATCGTAGCTGCCTCACTAGGGGTGAGACAACTCCTTGATAGTGTCGAATAAGAAAGCCAAATACTTAATTCAAATGAGATAAGGACTTCACTCACCAAAGCATTCAGCGTTTTTCTTGGCTGTCTGATAGCTAGTAGTCTTGCCGATGGCACAAGCCAAGCAGTAGGTGCGACCAGTGTCCGGCTGGTAGTAACCTTTGCCACAAGCAGCACACTTCTTACTGGTTTTGTTGTAGAAATTGCCCGCTGGACACGAGTCTAGAAGAGTCAGAAAGTTCAGGCTACATCTTGTGTTTAGAGCAACACTCAGTATTTACATGGAAAGTATCTTGGTTTTGTTACTGGGATAGCATGGTTCGGTCCTCACTGGTTTCTACAAATTTTAAAAAGGTGAAAATTTTTTGCTGGAAAAAAAAGGGAAAGGGCCCTTTCCCAAAAATTTAATTTTCCCCATTGTGTGCTGTAAAAAAGGGTGCAGGGTTTTGGCCCAAAAAGGGGCATTGCTGTGACCCAGATACACTGCTGTAACATTAATGTCTTACCTATGCAGTCACTGCTACTGACTGATCCCGCGGTCTCGGTTGTGTTTCCTTTTGGACATTCCTTACACTTTTTGTCTGCTTCTTCTTCCTCTTTGTAGTAGCCAATGGGGCAGTCATCACAAGTCTTTGTACTGTTGTTGTAGAAAGTTCCAACTGTGCACTTGACTGAAAGTGGCAAATGTGACAAGTCAATACCTGAATATTACAAATATTAAAGTTGACTTAAACAGGGGTAAAAATAGGTCACATAGATAATATCTTTACGAGCTTATATAATGTCAAAGATGTGGACGAATGTTGAATAATACTATAGAATAGAACATATTACAATATGAGTCTTACAATATGAAACTACATCCAAGCTTGTTATATAATTAATAATTGGCATATGTGAGCTCAATGAAAAGATAAACAATTGGGAACCATATATTTTAATATAATTACTGCAACATTTTGCATGTTTTGTCTACATGTCACAAGTGTCACCAATTGCCGGAAATTTGACATCACATACCACAAATGTCACCAACTGCCTGATACCCATCTTCACATGACACTTCTTCTTCAATCCAAAACGTCAACAGGTCAATGTCTTTTGCACCAGGCATGGTCTGCAAAAATGATTGGGACAGTCACAAAAAAAAAATGGAAAAAAAATTTAAAACAAAAAAGATTTTTATAAGAGAAATCAAACAGATGTCATTGGTGCAGACAACACAAGTAGTAGCTTTTGCTGATACCTTTGACACCATGTTAACATTTGTCAACAGTGTTAGCTTTTTAAAACACAGTGACCAATTTGTAGATTTGTTTACACTAATGACAACACGGATAGCTATTATTGACACAAATGGTGTGGTGTGGTGTGGTGTGGTGTGCGTGCGTGCGTGCGGGGGCCCCGGTGCGGGGTTGCTCTTTTCTGTTACCAAAACAAACACAAATGAAAATGTTTCTGGGGTTTGACCAAACATTTTAAAAAAAACGCCCCAATAAATCGATGGTTAAGCAGCACTTCCTGTGTGACTGCTTCCATCACGGGCCAGTCCTTTCCTACCTCTGGTCTATGAAACAACACACATTAAAACATATTTAAATTAAACAGTTGCTGTCTTCATATTAGTACAGGCATAATATGAATGTTTGGAAATAGCATTTAACTAAAAAGGTAGTAATACTTACGCCACTCTATCAATGTTGATCTTTATGCGGAAATCCTTATTGTAGTTAGTCACTGTGATAGAGACATCTGAGCAGCCATCTTTCTTACAGAATGAAGTTCCAGGTTGTTTCGTCTTCAGATCTGTGTTCCAAGCTTCAAACTTCTGGAAGAATTGTTTTAAAAATTGGCGAGGGGAAATTGCAGGGGTAAAGTCGGGTTTTGTTTAAATTTTCCCGCCAAACTTAAGGGGGTTTATAAAACTTTTTCTTTAAAAAAAAGGTTTTGGTTTAATTGCGGATTAAAATTGACATAACATTCCCGGGGGAGGGAAGTTGGGCTTTTTGGCCAATACCAAGGGAAGTTGGAATTTGGGCCGGGCCAAAGGGAAGGGCCTTGTTTTACTGTCCTTCAAAAAACCCGGTGAAAATTGCGACTATGAAAGGGAAAGGATTCGGGCATTTCCCCCCCAAAGGGGTTTGGGTGGAAACCTAAATTCCCCCTTCAAAAAAGGGCCTTGTAAACTAATTTTTACTGTGAAAACCAATTTTTTCTTTCCCCAACATTTTTCCTTGGAGTCCTGGCCTTTAGTGCCTTGCAATTGAATATACTCATCCAACAGGGCCATAACAAACCCATGTACCATTCGGGTTTGGTAGAAAAGGAAAATTTTTTTTTAAACAAACCCCAATAAAGGTTACTCTTTCCGGGGAAATTAATTTTTTGGTAAAGTCCCTGAAAAAGTCAAATTCCATAAAAAATCAAATTTTTGAAAAATAATACAATATTGAAAATAATTTTCAAAAACCTTTTAACCAAAAAAATTTTCAAAAATTAAGTTTAAAACTTACGGGTTTCCTGTAAAGAAAATAATTTTTTTTTGGTTCTTACTAAAAGTTTTTTTTTTTTAAATTCATTCCCAAGATCAATCCCATACAATTATTAAGCCCAAAATTTAAATCCAGTTTTAATTTTAAAAGGGCAAACCAATGTGCAAAAAATTAAATTTTGTTCCATTTTAAAAAATTAATTTTTGAAACCCCATTTTCGGGGGGAACTGGGGGTTCCAACAAAACCCCAATTTAAAAAAAAACCCAAAAAAGTTTAAAGTCCAAAAAATTTTCACATGCGAAATTTTAAACCCCGGGGTTTTTAAAAATTAATACAAAAGGATTTTCCCCGGGAAATTTACCTGTCCCCCGATTGGTTTTGGAAAAAAAGGGGGAATGTTCAATTTCCCCCCGTAAAGAAAATTTAATTCAATCAAAAATCCACAATTTTGGAAAAAATTTTGGAGATTTTTTAAAATGTGAGTTTCTCCAAAAGGGTTCAAGTGTCATGGTCAGAATACCTACATCAAGCCTGACTCCCATTCATGGCCAGAATGTCTGAATGTGCCCATACAAAAAGCCTATTTAAAATACATAGTAGATAACATTAACAACAAATTATTTTGAAGGTTAGCAGAACAAATATTGAAGTTTTACTGACCAGGGGTAACGTTAGAAATGTTTGTCATTTCCATAAGTAAATAGGGCCAACTACTAAATGGGGCCAACTGCCATTTTGTAGTCAAACTCAGCATCACATAATCTCACATAACTTTGTACTGAATATTATAATGTGGATTTTCAGATGAGATTAAAGTTTAGCATTTACTGTTGGTGTAAATATAGAGACATCCCATAATTATTCCACAACCACTCGTCCACAGGTAATTTCTAAGATGAAATACTAACTTTTAAGTAGTTAATTTTTTATAAACAAGGAATAAAGTGCAGCATGATGAAGTGTTTGGAGTTTCTTTAGCTTTGTTGTAATTCTTGATATTGTCCTTCTGTTGAACTCCAGTGCTTCGTATTTTATGGGATTTTCTAATCAAGTTAATAACAAATGCTGCGAACAAAATCAATTTTTTGCACTATGGTTATGCATTTTAAGTATTACACTGATTTAATAGACTTAATAATTGTGATGGGATGTGATCTTGAATGAATTTAAAAAAACAAAAAACTTGAGAATACATGCACACAAAAATCTAATTAGTTTTGCATTCTACAGCAATACACAGTATGTTTCAGCTAATTATTAATGAAACTTGTTTTGTTAAATGAAATGTTGAGAATTATTTCAATATTGTATTATTGTCAAATGTTAGCAGTTAATGTTTATGTAATAAATTGACATGTTTGTCAGTTGGCTACTTTTACTAGGAATTAGTTTCTGGATGTAGTACACATTTATTGGAGTTTGTTTAAAAAAAAATCCTTTCTACAACCTGAGTGTGTCACATGGTTTGTTCATAGCCATGTTGATGTAGTCATATTCAATAGCAGGCACATAATTGCCAGACTGCCAGAAAGAATGTGGTGCAAAGAAAAACTGCCTACACATGTCAAAATGGTAGTTTACAAGGCCTGTTCTTGAATGAGAATGAGTTACACACCCTAAACTTCAGACCTGAGAAATGCCTGAACTCCTTCCTTATGCATAGTCTGCAATGCATCCTTGGCATTTCTTAGAAGAGCACAGTCACAAACATAGCCATCCTTGAGCAGGCCCAAATGCCAACATATACACTCTGCTATGCCAACAGCAACTTCCCTGGCATGGGCATGCTTACTGTCACTTCTCACCTCACTGTCACCTCTCAACCATCACCTTTTTTCTTCAGAGAAGGGCAAAGTATATAAACATGTGACGTTTGGCTGGGACTTTGATCTGAAAGCTGACTTTACCCCTGACAATGCCATCGCAATGAAAAAGCAACTTCTCCAGAAGTTTGAAGCTTGGAACACAGATCTGAAGACGAAACAACCTGGAACTTCATTCTGTAAGAAAGATGGCTGCTCAGATGTCTCTATCACAGTGACTAACTACAATAAGGATTTCCGCATAAAGATCAACATTGATAGAGTGGCGTAAGTATTACTACCTTTTTAGTTAAATGCTATTTCCAAACATTCATATTATGCCTGTACTAATATGAAGACAGCAACTGTTTAATTTAAATATGTTTTAATGTGTGTTGTTTCATAGACCAGAGGTAGGAAAGGACTGGCCCGTGATGGAAGCAGTCACACAGGAAGTGCTGCTTAACCATCGATTTGACTTGGACAAAGTAAGTTCCTTATACACTCAGTCTTAAGCAGTACATGACACCAGCACATATCATTTGTGTTTGATGCAACAAGTGGATACAGACACGCACGCACGCACGCACGCACGCACGCACGCACGCCCCACGCACACCACACCACACCACACCACACCATTTGTGTCAATAATAGCTATCCGTGTTGTCATTAGTGTAAACAAATCTACAAATTGGTCACTGTGTTTTAAAAAGCTAACACTGTTGACAAATGTTAACATGGTGTCAAAGGTATCAGCAAAAGCTACTACTTGTGTTGTCTGCACCAATGACATCTGTTTGATTTCTCATCTATGCCAGCAAAAACTACAAATGCATAAAATAAATTTAATGTACTCTTCCCGCAATTTGTTATGTTACTGTCCTATAATCTTTGTTTACTCATTATGTGACTGTCCCAATCATTTTTGCAGACCATGCCTGGTGCAAAAGACATTGACCTGTTGACGTTTTGGATTGAAGAAGAAGTGTCATGTGAAGATGGGTATCAGGCAGTTGGTGACATTTGTGGTATGTGATGTCAAATTTCCGGCAATTGGTGACACTTGTGACATGTAGACAAAACATGCAAAATGTTGCAGTAATTATATTAAAATATATGGTTCCCAATTGTTTATCTTTTCATTGAGCTCACATATGCCAATTATTAATTATATAACAAGCTTGGATGTAGTTTCATATTGTAAGACTCATATTGTAATATGTTCTATTCTATAGTATTATTCAACATTCGTCCACATCTTTGACATTATATAAGCTCGTAAAGATATTATCTATGTGACCTATTTTTACCCCTGTTTAAGTCAACTTTAATATTTGTAATATTCAGGTATTGACTTGTCACATTTGCCACTTTCAGTCAAGTGCACAGTTGGAACTTTCTACAACAACAGTACAAAGACTTGTGATGACTGCCCCATTGGCTACTACAAAGAGGAAGAAGAAGCAGACAAAAAGTGTAAGGAATGTCCAAAAGGAAACACAACCGAGACCGCGGGATCAGTCAGTAGCAGTGACTGCATAGGTAAGACATTAATGTTACAGCAGTGTATCTGGGTCACAGCAATGTCACAGCAGTGTATCTGGGTCACAGTAGGGTCACAGCAGTGTATCTGGGTCACAGAGGGTCACAGCAGTGTATCTGGGTCACAGCAGTGTCACAGCAGTGTATCTGGGTCACAGCAGTGTCACAGCAGTGTATCTGGGTCACAGCAATGTCACAGCAGTGTATCTGGGTCACAGCAGTGTCACAGCAGTGTATCTGGGTCACAGCAGTGTCACAGCAGTGTATCTGGGTCACAGCAGTGTCACAGCTGTGTATCTGGGACACAGTAGGGTCACAGCAGTGTATCTGTGCCACTGCACTGTTACAGCACACAATGGCATATGTGCAGGCCTCCTTTTCTCAGCAAAATTCACCTATGTAGAAACCAGTGAGGACCGAACCATGCTATCCCAGTAACAAAAGCAAGATACTTTCCATGTAAATACTGAGTGTTGCTCTAAACACAAGATGTAGCCTGAACTTTCTGACTCTTCTAGACTCGTGTCCAGCGGGCAATTTCTACAACAAAACCAGTAAGAAGTGTGCTGCTTGTGGCAAAGGTTACTACCAGCCGGACACTGGTCGCACCTACTGCTTGGCTTGTGCCATCGGCAAGACTACTAGCTATCAGACAGCCAAGAAAAACGCTGAATGCTTTGGTGAGTGAAGTCCTTATCTCATTTGAATTAAGTATTTGGCTTTCTTATTCGACACTATCAAGGAGTTGAGGCAGTCCCCTAGTGAGGCAGCTACGATATAGAGAATCTAATTAAGTAACTGCTGATATGTTGGTGAAATGTCGTTGTGGTAGGACCTGTTTGTATACAACCTGTCTTTGGTGAACACAATCCTACACATGAATTGTTTCAAACAATAATCTACGTACAATGAGGTAATCAAGTTAATTAATGCTATTTTTACTGTTATCAGGAAAAGTGAGACTATAAATAATCAAGCAATAACATACAAGCAACAACATACACTAACCCATATACTGCTTGAGTGGGAGAAGAACTGGAGAAAGTGGGACTTCATTAGATTTACCCAAAAGAAAACTAAGTTGTCAGCAGTTGACTTACACCAGTATGTCACAGATGACTTAACTATGTGTGTGTGTGTGTGGTGTGCGTGTGCGTGTGTGTGTGTGTGTGTGTGTGTGTGTGTGTGTGTGTGTGGGGTGGTGCGTGTTGGGCGGCGTTGGGCGGGCTTTCGGCGTTGCGGGTGGCTTGCCTGGGGGGTGGACCCAATTTAAACACACGACCTACATTAATGTATGCACGCATGCATGCGTGTCACCTAATCTGTGTGTCACAATATACGACCTTCTGTGTATCATGAGACCACTTTCAGCAATAAGTGATCTACTCTGTGTGTCACAGATGACTGTCCAAGTGGGAAGGAGTTAAAGCCAGATGGAAGTTGTGTACAAAAAAATTTTTGAAAATAAAATTTTTTAAAAAAGTTATATTTTTTTTTTGGGTATTTTGGATTCTATTATAAGTTGTGTGTACTGTTCCAAACCCCTAAGCCGGAAAGTCACCACTCTGACTCCACGCAGACACAGCATAAACACCATAAAGCGGAACTGTATATGTCCAACCATTGAATTAAGTATTTCTTTACTCGACACTTGCAGGTTTAGCTGCCTTGGGGAGTCTAAATCCGGTTCAATGATGTGAATTTATGAACTTCGTTGTGGTAGGACCAGTGAACAACTGTCCTTTGTGACTGATCCACAAAATTGTCAACATAATTGTACAAGAGGTAATTCAAAAAATCATTTTACTGTGTTTAGGAAAAGAACTATAATAATAAGATACTAAAGAAAACATACATAACCATAACTGTGAGTGGAGAAAACGGAAAGTGGACTCACAGTTCCAAACACAACAAGCCACAACTACACACCACAGTCACTGACTAAAAGGTAACAACTGGCAACCCCCCCCCCCCCTTTTTTTTTTTTTCTATGTCACTACCACAGCACAGCAACCCAAAGACCCACCAACCAACAACACACACACTACACAATATCACGCATGTGACTGTCAGTTGGGTTTTCAATATTTTTCTTGTACATAGATTTCAGAAAACATTACTTGTTGTAAAGGCTGTAATAACGTTTTCTGTGAATTGCAACTTAGGTTGTACATACCGGGACGCTCCCTGCCCCTTTCCGGTATCCGGGCACCGGAAAGGAGACAAGGGGGGACCCTTTTTTGGTGAGTACACTAGACTTCAATTCAAAAAAACTTTGCATTTACGGTCTCTTACAACATAAGTAAATTTTTCTAAAATCATATGTTTCAAGCAAAAATATTGTATTACACAGTTAAATTCAAACATTTGATGGTGATTTATGTGTGTGTGGTTAGTTTGGGACGTCTGGGGGGTCGGTCGATGTTGTACGATGCGCGCCCCGCCCCCCCCCTTTTTTTTTTTTGGCGGGGATGTGTTGGGTTTTTTGTTTGGTGTAGTGTGTGGGTTTTTTTTTTTTTGGGTTTTGGTTTTTGGGGTTTTTACCCCGGTTTTAAAAGGGTTTGTGTTGTTTTTGTGTTGGGGTTTTATGCTTGATTAAATTTTTATCTCATTTTGTTCTAAGCCTTTTAATTGATCCTTTTTGTGTAATTTTTTTGCATCATGTGTAGGGTGTTTCCAAAGGGGGGGCCCCCAAAAAGTCTACCACTTTCACCAACAACAGAGTTACTTTTGACCAAGTGGCCCCCAAAGGGGGGCCCAATCCGATATGCAATGAAAGCCCAAAAAATTTTTCAAATAATGGTTTCCCCAAACATTGGTTTTTCTTTCTTTTAAGCTGTGTTTGGATGGGCCGAACGTGGTGGGGTCCGGTTTAAACCCTTTAAAGAGCAACTTTTACTTTTTTTTAAAATTTCCCCCTAAAAGGCAAAGAGCAAAAGAGGCCCTTTGGTTTTAAACAAAAT